>JAKOGI010000546.1:242500-307500 GCA_029747015.1 Carnegiea gigantea | reverse complement strand
CCATCCATGGGGAGGAACTCCAAAAATCTCAATCCAGACTCTTCTCTTTTCGTGGTAATCATATTTGTCCCATTTCTTCACACTAACAAACCATAAATCAAGCTCTTCATGGTTACTTAACACTTCTTCCATATGATCCTGTGTAGGAAAAGGCAGTATGAATTTAAAACTGTGTAAGGAGCAAATTTTGGTACATTCCCCAAACCTACTTATCAAAGTTGAGGCTAATGCTCCTAGATCCCTAGGTTCCTCTGAAGTACACACAAGACTTCTACTCAACCAATCCATAAAATTTGAATTCACTTCTCCTTTTAGGACGTAGGATTCTTGAGGACCTTCTTGACCAAGCCTCACTTTCTTGGCTTCATTGTTGTGCGCATGCACCTGTATCTTCTTTGTCCAATATCTTCTTTGAGGCTTGTGGTTGTTTTCAACCCTATCTGTGAAATGGTGCTTTCTGCTTTCTCCTCTAACCTTGACGTATTTGGCCATACAGATGCTAATTCTGGAGCCTTTTATTGTTGCATTATTTAGTGTAGAGATACTCCTTGCTGCTTCATCTTGCCTACAAAAGCGAACAAAGCCATATCTTGTTCTGGTTTTCTGAGATTTTCTTGATGGAATGTATGAATCAATGACTCTTCCTGCCTTCTGGAAAATCCCCTTTAGACCATATTGATCTAAATTCTCAGGGATGTTGCTAACGAATACTGTGAATTCTTTTCTCCAACCTCCCACCCAGCTGATTCTCTGCTTCCTCTCTCCTATGTTTAGGAGCTTAGATCATTCTGTCTTTTCCCCTTTTCCATTCTTTTTCATTGTGGTGCTCTATATCTTCCTTCCCCTTCATCCCTTAAATTAACATGTCAACATAAGGTGAACATAAAATCATCTTCCTTCCCTTCTCTTCCCTTCTTTGTCTTTCCTTCTTTTCCTCTCCTTACTCCCTTTTGTCATCAATCCAAACATACTGGGGAGAAAGGAAAATTAAAAAAATCGGAGACAGCGAGACATGATTGACAGTAATTTCCTTATACGTTAGCACTTGAGTAGCAATGGTTTACATATTATGTTCTATTTTCACTTTTTTTATTTTTGAACTTGGTCCAACTTGTGACCCTTTCATGGGACTTTTTTATTATTTTTTTGTTTGTTAGTTAAAAAAAATTATTTCAGGTTGTAAAAAAGTTGGGTAGTAAATTGTACAAATATTTTATTCGATGATTCAAGTAAGTGATCTCTATAGTGTGCATGTAAGAAAATGAAATCCAAAAAATTGAATTATAAGATAAAGTGGATGAGTATGCCTGCACGGTGATTCAAAAAAATCGATCACCCATTATGGATGCTCTAATAGTTTCTCAATAATCAAGCTGTTTAACTTTAACTTCAAGCAACGAACTGTGTTTTTTCTTTCTTTTTTTGTCCGAATGTACATATAACAAATGAACTATAATTTAGGACGATAAGGATACATGGTGTCTGGCTAGCAAGGGCATTGATGTTTATACGAAATTGGTGATTTTGAGCTCCCCTCCCCCTCATGTTTTGAATTTACTGTTGGAGGATGTTTTGGCCTGACTTGGCAATGATTTATTAAAAGTTTTGAACAATTAGTCCGCTACTTTCTATCCCCACACTCCCCCCCCAAAAAAAAAAAAATCCTATACTTCAGGGACTTGCCCTCTCCATTGTACTGAAAAAAGGATGATAAATAGTCTTTAGAATGACAAAGATGACATTTAATGCATCAAATTTGAATATTATATATAACTAATTTGAAGAACATTATCTCATAATTATAAGCCCTATTCGGCAAAATTAATTATTTAGGTAGCGGATAACTGTTTAGATAGCGGATATCATTTTTAATTTAGAGGTTAGCGGATAGCTGTTTAGATGAGTAGTTGACATAAATATGTTCGGTAAATTTTTTGGGTTAGCTGGTTAATGTAAATTGACATAAAAAGATATATATAATTTTCAAACATAAAATTTCCAAAGGATATTTTTTTGCCAAAAAATATGAAACTCTACTTTTGAATGTCAAAAGCTAAGGCCCTCTTTGACAAAATTAGCTGTTTAGGTAACGGATAACGGTTCAGATAGCGGATAGCTATTTATATAACGAATAGCGTTTCTAATTTAGCTGTTAGCGGATAGCTGTTTAGATTAGCAGTTGAAACTAATGTGTTCGGTAAATTTAACTGTTACGCTAGTTGATTAATGTAAATTGACATAAAAGGATATAGATAATTTCTA
Source organism: Carnegiea gigantea (assembly GCA_029747015.1). Classification (NCBI taxonomy): domain Eukaryota; kingdom Viridiplantae; phylum Streptophyta; class Magnoliopsida; order Caryophyllales; family Cactaceae; genus Carnegiea; species Carnegiea gigantea. The sequence continues at coordinate 305,238 of JAKOGI010000546.1, read as the reverse complement.
AAGTTAAATTTTTTAAAGGATATTTTTGGCTAAAAAATATGAAACACTACTTTTAAAAGTCAAACGTTAATACTATTAGCTTTTCAAAAACGCTACTTAAAACACTAAACGCTACTTAAAATGCTAATCAAAACACTAGCTTACCGACTACTAAAAATTAACTAATTAGTATATTGACCTGCTCAACACACTAAATGCTATCCAAAACGCTGTTGCCGAATACGGCCTAATACTATTAGCTTTTCAGAAACGTTGCTTAAAATGCTAACCGCTACTTGAAATGCTAATCAAAATACTGGGTCACCGAACACTAAAAATTGACTGATTGGTGTATTAACTTGGTCAAAACACTAAACGCTATTCAAAAACGTTGTTGCCGAACACGGTCATAGTCTACTTTAAAAAATAATTTAATTAATTAAGCTAACTGAATGAATATCATAATGAACATGAGATTTGATTAGATGCCTCTGAGATTTTGTCTTTGAGCAGGACATTCGCCAAATACTATATATGTACAGAAAATTGCTAGAATAGAGGCAAAGCTAACATTTAATTATGTTATCAGAACAAAAGAATTTCAGTATGGATGCCTATACTTGTTATAGTACATGCTTTCTCTAGGTTGGTTTCTCTTTTAAGCCCAGTAATTAATAAGGGATTATGATCAAGAATCAAGATTTAAAGTATGCAGTCAAAGTCGAAGATAATTAATACACAGGCCACAAATATGCATTAAGCTGCTCTTTTCTGACGACTTGGATAATATAGTTATGAACTTGCTTTTATTATCTCAATTCTAATGGCCAAGTGGCCTCCTCCCCCCCCCCCCCCTTTTCTGAATTGATTATCAAGCTAGGTTGATGCTGTTAATTTAAGGATCCAATTGTAAAATATTACAAAAAGTTACTTAGCTTCTATTCGGTAAAAATAGAGATTTAGATAACGGATAATTATTTAGGTAACTAATAGCGTTTCTAATTTAACTGTTAACGGATAGTTGTTTAGGTGAGCAGTTGAAATAAATGCGTTTGGTAGATTTAACCATTGGGTTAACCGGTTAATGTAAATTGACATAAAAGAATGTAGATAATTTCTAAATATAAAATTTTCAAAGGCTATTTTTTGCAAAGTCATAAATATCGTACTGGTCCTCGTACCGCTTTTTTATTAGAACGAGACATACCGGATTCATGTACCATTGTACCGGACTTATACCGTTTTTGAATTTCAAAAAATTTAAAGAATTAAAGTACAAAAATTTTCAAATTTTAGTGTATCGGGCGGTATTTGACTGAAAATACTGATACCACTCGGTATTTGACAGTACAGAGCGTTATTGACCGGTACAATACTGGACAATAACTTGTACCGTTTCTTGACCGGTATGGTATGCTTCGGCCGATACTGGACGGAACGTTACGATATTTATAACACTGATTTTTTGGCCAAAAAAAATATGAAACTCTACTTATGAATGATAAAAGCTAATTATGTTAGCTTTTTAGAAACGCTGCTTAAAATATTAAACGCTACCTGAATTGATAGGTAAAATACTGGATTATCTAATACTAAAAATTAACTAATTAATGTATTAACTGCTGAAAACGCTATTGCTGAGTACGACCTTAATCTATTTAATTTTAATTTTTCAATCAAAATATCAATTCCATTTGAATACTACCTGTACTTCTGTCTATTCTTAACATGACCCGTTCTATTAGTTGTATTTTCCATCAATAAATATCAATTATTAAAATAATAAAGTATCAAGATTTTGTTTTTTGAGCTTAGATGAAATGTGAAAACACCCTTTCCAGCTTTTCCCACCAGTCCCCCCGGTCAATGGGTGGGGTGGTCATGGTGAACCACAAAGGACTTTAGGCGCCTCCTTTTTTTTTTTTTTTTCCTTTTTCTGAATTGAATGTTTCAAGCTAGGGTGATACTGTTTATGGATCCAATTGTAAAATATTCCAAAAAGTTACTTGGCTTCTATTCGGTAAAAATAGAAATTTAGATAACGGATAATTGTTTAGACAACTGATAGCGTTTCTAATTTAACTATTAACTGATAGATAATTTCCAAATATAAAATTTTTAAAGGCTATTTTTTGGCCAAAAAAATATGAAACTCTACTTATGAATGCTAAAAGCTAAATACTTTTAGCTTTTCAGAAATGCTGCTTAAAATGTTAAACGCTACTTGAAGTGATAGTCAAAATACTGGATTGCCGAATATTAAAATTAACTTATTAATATATTAACTGCTCAAAACGCTATTGCTGAATACGACTTTAATATATTTAAATTTAATTTTTCAATCAAAATATTAATTCCATTTGAACACCACCTATATTTTGTCTATTCTTAACATGACCCTGGTCATTTGGGGTGGTCATGGTGAACCACAACGGACTTGAGGCGCCTCCTCTCAACTGGGGAAAAAAAAAATCAATAGATGAAGAGAAGAAAGAAATTATTTTAGGCTTCAGAACCTGTGCGTATATCGTTTGACAAACATCTTAAATTTGCAATGATAATTCCTAAAGATTTGTTGCATAAATTATATGATTTAACTTTATTTTAAATTTATGTATGACCAAGCTCTATTTAGGTTATAATTAATAACACAATGTGTTTATATCCCATTTTTTCTTGGTAATTATATTGCAACTCCTATTACCTGTGAATGCCAACTAGTACAATTGGCAAAGTTTTTAAAGATTGTTGCTAAGTATTTAGATTCGGATTCTACCTACATTGATATTTGCATCTCATATGCCCCCGCAAAAGCCCCACCTCTCATGACTTACGTTTAATTTTGAGTTGATAAAACATCTGTTGCAATCACTGTCTTGAGCAGGGGCGGGGGGTTAAGCAAGATGCATCAAACTTAGAGTTGGGAAACAAGTCGGTTCAGGTCGACCCGTTTGATAAACGAGTCAAGTTCCTCAAAAATAGTTTAGATTTACTCCAAATTGAAAAATAATATGTTTTCAAGTTAAATGATCAAATGGGTCGACTTTGGGTCAAATCGATGGTTCGTCTCGGATTCAGGTTTCTCTCAGTAATTTCAAGTTGAGCTCAAATCGTGTTATCGTGTCAGGTTAGACTTTCTCAATTCTATTGAAAGTCTTCCATGCCTAACTCCTAAATCGTAATATAGGACAAGGGGAGGACCTTTAGATTATAAAGTTGATAGGTGACCTAGTGATAAAGCCCACATACCTAACTAGGTATCACCTTAATTTACCCGCTTTATTATTTGGGGCAACGGCCAATGGCAGCATGCCATGACATTGTGTGCAAATATTTTTTAGTGACTCGAGATGGAAGGGAAAAGAAATCATAGTGTGGTAGAGATGTTTCTTGTCAAAAATTGCGAACTTGTGGCAGTAGTATTATTGGGAACCAACTGTTAAAGAATTATAGTTTCTATTTAGAAATTATTTTAATCAAAAGTTTAAGTTGATAGCTGCATACAATTATTTTTAGTTTGTATATTATTGTTGGAACCTTTTACAGTTGTGCTTTTATGATTGCTCGGCTATGTACTCTCTATCTTAGATAAATTTTATACTTTAACAATCATGATTCATTTTGACGGATGAATACATTTTTCTAAGTGATCAATAATAGAACTTTAGCTAGCTCAGTTTACTCGTTTCTCACATAATATTTAGACACTTTCTTGTGTTTACTAATGTACTGAAAATTCAATATTACGGGTTCCCACATATGTTTGGTTGGTGTAATACCTTATAATGCAGCTTCATTGATAGTATAATAGCAGTATAATCTCCCACGCTTTTTCTATCACATATTTATTTATGCAACATTTACGCCCAAATTTTTAAAAAGAATTTACGATGATTTACCATTTGAACTAGCTAACAAATCCTAGTTAATGCTTACAGTATATATGTTACATTGTTACCACTTGTCAACTATCGACAAGCTTTAAGAGAATAACGGCAATACACGCGTGGGAAGAGCATAAAGCGAGCCGGGGAAAAGAAAAATAACGCCATTGATGAGAGAAGATCCTATGTGTGTTTATTTTTGCTTGAAAAGAAAAGGAAAGGGGAAGAAGAATTTAGGAATCTCTCTTTTTCTCATTTGGTTCCCTAAGGTGCACGAGTGTCGAATTTCTTATCTCTCTCTTGGCGAGTTCAATGGTCACTTTCTCCACCCCACTCTATTCCTTGCCCTGTACCTAACTTATTCTTCTTGCCTGTGTGCTAGTTCATTGGCAAAGTTTTGGCGAGTTAAAACCAAAGAGTTGTTCGAGAAATCCACAAGAACGACTTTTTAACCCGTGCTATCCAATGTTATTTATGTTATTGTAATGTCGACTCTTGCTCTGTATGATATCAACAAAGCTCTTTCAAAAAGTTATTATGTCAAAATCTAAATTAGTTTTTTTTTAAGTAGGCTAACCAACTAAATTTTATCAGAAAAGCTCTTTTGCCAGAAGGTTATAGTATTAGGCAAACACTCCATTATATCTTACATTGGATGTTATCCATGGCCAATTGATCATACTTGACGTGAGTATTTAACCCTATTCAATGGTTAGAGGTTCAAATCCTAACACTTGCAAATAATCATTCGTGAATCGTGACTTTCCCTTCTTCAATTGTTTAGGAGATAAAGCTAGGTCAAATTCTATTCCAATGATACCTTGTCTATTAGTGCATAACTTGACACTCAAATGAAATATATAGTCCGCTTAAAATCATTAGGGATATTCCTTACCCGATTAGGGGTGACACTATTCCAATCTTTCTTCATAACCATAAATGAGTTACCTTTACCTTCAGGTATGGGTTCGCATTGTCCAGTCTAAACCGAAGAAAACCTTCATCTGAATCAGACTAACTCAATCTGGACTGGATTGGTCTTCGATTCGAATACGTCTTTTCTCCTTAACTTTTAGGGTAAAAGTTTTCAAATTAGTTCGGTCCAAACCCCAAAACATTCGGGAGGAGCCGGCCGATCGATTTTATTGTTTTTTTAAAAAAATTTTAGAAAACGGGAATTTCCTTCCTAACTTCTCTTACGGTCACTATTATGCTATGCTTGTGTTTCTCCATATTCACTATTATGGTTAGCTTCAAATGTGGGCATGCACATGTACTATATAATATCAATGAGAGTGATGGCTGGCTCCTAGATGCCCTAGATTATGTGCCTGACTTTGTATAATGTATGGCAAGTGACTAATCACAAAGTAATAAACTAGTATTTTAGATACTCAAATTCAAGACTCCCTAGTCCCTTTGAATGTGAAGCATCTATGGAAATTTAAAGGACATCTATCTGTTGTTAACTTATTGTTTTTAAAAGTTTCTTAGATACTGTGCGCGAGAGGAATTATTGAATATGTTCAATGGGTTCGGTTCAATTTGGACATACAATTTTCAATCTAATTCGGCCAAAATTTAGACGCATTTCAATCTGACACCGATTTGCATTTTCAAAATTTTCTGTCTTCGATCTGATCAGATTTGGACCAAAACACCCTACCTTCAAGCCCCAACATCCATCCCCTCATTTTTTTTTTAATTTTTTTTTTTGGTTTTTGATTAACCCTGAGCTCTATAGCCCATTGCATTTCGCATTAAATATGAAGTTCAAGAGAATTTTATGCGGCCATGTCCGAGACTTTAAGGCTTCAATGTTTGAGGCTCAAGTCTAATTTGCAATACCCATTCACCTGGAGTGTCTGGAGGTGGAAGTAACCCACAAAATTTCCTGTGGGGCAAATAATCGAACACCTGGTGGGGCATTTTTTGATGGGCAAAAAACTCAACCATGGTGACATTTCCTCTCCATCCCAGACGATTTCTATGACGATAAGTTGAATCCCATGTCATTTTCTTTCTTTCTCTGTCTTTCTCACACTTTCTTTTTTGTTTTTCCAGTGAATATGATTGTGATTGTGATTGTGACCTACCCACGATGAGGAGTAGTTGGAGCATTGTTTCCTGAAATGGGTTATCCTTTTGGATTCTTTGCACAATAACAAGTAAGAGAGAAAGCAGTTGCTTCTGTTGTGAATTGTGAATATTGCAGTTATTCAGACTGCAGTTCCCTCATGCAAATTGTAAAGTGCAAACCATGGTGAAGAGGAATATTCTGACATTAGTTTTAGAAGGAGAAGTTGGCCATTTTACATGGTGGGCAGTTTGTAAGGAATCTCAACATGTAAAATAAGCTATCCCCTCAAAAGGCATTCCTATCTCCCCCCCCCCGCGGGGGAAAAATTTTTATTCACAATCAGAATGGGTATATTCTTTCCGTTTGCTTTTGTGAAATTGCATGATTTCCTTGCCTTTAAATCCTGGGTGGCTCTTCATTGTTCATTGCAGCCTTGAACAACTTGACTGAAGGGTGAAAGCTAAGATGGGTGAAGCAGATATGACGGAGGAAACCGAAAGGGAGATTAGCCTTAAGGATCTCTCGAGAAGGCTCGAGGAGTTTGCTCAGGCAAGAGACTGGGAGAAGTATCATAGTCCCCGGAATTTACTTCTTGCAATGGTAAATTTTCCTATGTGCCTAGTTGCTCTAGTCCTTGTTATAGGTTAAAGCTGCTTGAGCATATCAATCATTTGTTGAAGAAATAGGCATCTTGGTATCATTTATAGTGGTACTTGTATCACTTATCATGAACCCTTCTTGTATTACTTGACAAGGGAAGAGTCTTAAGCAGTTTAGGAGATCGTATTTATCCTAAAACCATGCCACTACTTTAGTTCTTGAATTCATGTAACCAAATTTTTTTTCCTACAGATTGCCTGCAATCAATGCATCAATAGACTTGGGTCTGGATATTGGGCAGTTCACTTAGTCACTTGAAAAATTCATGTTAGATGCTAGAGTGCGGGCTTGTTTATTCCCCCCCCCCCCCCCCCCCAAATGTTTTTGCTATGGTCCAGGCACAGCTTAATGTTTCCTAGAGAACTCACTGAGATTTGTGTTTCAATTCCACATATCTAGTTTGGATTTCTTTGCCTCAACCTCTGCAAAGCTGATCTTTTGAAACCAGAGTTTTTTGATATTCAAGTTGCATTACCCCTATATCTTTCTATCATTTGACAACCTCACAGGATTGTTGACGCAGGCGACTGCTTCACCTTAGTACACCCATCTGCCACAACAACTGCCAAGCAATATCTTGTGCTACTCTCATGTCTAGTATGCTTAGCTAACCAAGCTGGTTTAAACTAATAGTATGATCTGTGCAATTCCTAGACATACATTTTTAACAAAGTTGAAGGAGTTCTACTGTTCTAGGGTACAAACTACAGAGGATAATAATAGAAACAGATTAAAGCAAATATCTCTTTGAGCTATTCTTAGGTGCTTCGTGCACCAGGTGGTGGTTTGATGATCCAAAGAAAGCAGCAGATCGTTGACGTTACGTGATTCAGACACTTCATTTTTCGTGAAAACCTGTAGAAGATGCTTGAAAACTGGTAAACTGACCCTCCAATTTAGACCAAAATCCTGCAGAATTTTAGAAAATGGGAGAGTCTAAGTCTTGTGCGGGATGGGCTTGCAGCTGGAACAAAGTAACAAAGGATAGGCTAGTAAATATTTCAGTTGGACCATTGACATGTTCGACTAGTATTCGCTCCTGAACTGAAAAATAGGAGGTCCAAATAATGTACACTGTTTTAAAAAAAATATAGAAAACCAGATTTTATCCAGGTAGAGCCTAGGTGCTATATCTGGGTACTTACAGAACCTCTATTTCACATACCCTTTCTGTAAAGTGAAATTTTTGGGTGACCATGATAGTGTGACATTGACATTATTCTTCTTTAGTGGACTTGAGAACCTCTCCTATTGGCTGACCCTTCCAGATTAGCATTCAGGAATTCCGTCACACTTAAAGATGAGATGAGATATGGTCTCTTCCAATGATAGAAGGGATTATGACATTGCATTGTTCTCTTCCTGTTGTTTGATTAGACATACCAAGTCAGAATAAAAACTGGCAGTATCAGGTATCTATCTGTCTGGTAATTTTCAGTTGATGCTCCTTTCGGTCGTTAACTTTTTTTTTTTAGGGAACTTTTTATATGCTTGAAATGTGTAGGTCGGTGAAGTGGGAGAGCTTTCAGAGATATTCCAGTGGAGAGGAGAGGTGGCGAGAGGCTTGCCAAATTGGGATGACTCTGATAAAGAGCATCTGGGTGAAGAGTTGTCAGATGTGCTGCTATATCTTGTCAGACTGGCTGATATCTGCGGTATCGATCTTGGTGATGCTGCTCTCAAGAAAATTGTCAAGAATGCCATCAAATACCCTATCAAGAGCTTGTAGAATTCCTTAGCACTGCAAACTGGTTCCAGTTTTGTTCGAGTTCCATGCAAAAGTTTGCAAGATCATTTCCTCGAGGAAATGAGATAACTTCAGCAATAAAATTTCTTGTTTCCTTTTGTTCAATGACTTCTTACCTTGCCCGCTCTTGAGTCTCGAGTCTTGAGTCCATTTGATTTCTCAAATTTTGGTTTTCTGGATGAAGGATGATTTACATGAAGAAGATGTGCAGAAAAGAATAAGACATTCTAGTGGAAAAATTATCTGCATTTGCCCTTAGTTGGCGACTTCAGAGATGATCGGTTCATGAACATTGTGTGCACAAATAAGGTTTTCTTGTCAAGTTTAAAAGTCAGATACAAGAGGGAGAGAAGAAAGAAAGGAAATTTTCATGACAAAATCTCACGCATTCCATACTTCACACATTGACCAGAACTTCATTGCATTCAAAATTGAGATATAATTACATTATACAGTAGTACTTATACTTGTATGAAGTATGAATTACTTTACTTTCCAGGAGGTGCAGAATTTATAGCGGCATACAAGGGAGATGGCGAATTGACTTCAATACTAATAATTATTTCAGGACTTTGTTGGTCATGTATGAAGTACAAATGTACAATATGCTTCAATCTTGGTCTTTGTTTTTTTAAATATCTGATGCGGGTCATTTTCATGAGGTTCGCAACTTCTTCCTCTCAATTAGAAGTATCGAATTCAAATTTTATGTACAGAGTAAATAATATTTGGCGGGAGAACTTTAATCTTTATACATTTGATACTTTTTTTCGATTAGTAATGAGGTAAAATCCAAGATAATGTCAAGAGACAAATATACGAACAACAACTAAACTGCAAATACCCAACTAGCCAAAAAGAAAAATAAACCTCTAAATTCCATCATAACATCTGATAAAGAAATTTAAAGAACCATTGTCATTATTAACTGCTACTCGCCCGACGCTTAAAATAATTCAATCGGTTCGTTATATCATTGTTGCTTGGTTTCAAGTTTCTTTCTCAAGTGTTACGTAATCCTCTTAACGGCAGGGGTCTCATCCCCTACGACACAAATGCTTACTCAAATCTAAGCATTCGCGAGCAAATTCTGTAGGTGTAGGAGAGTCCTATCTGATAATCTCACGCACACTTCTATTAAAACTCAAATCAGTACGTGTCTTCCTTGATACAGCAGGAGCACAACTAGTGAAGCATTCACGCTACTCAACATCATTTGCGGAAGCCCGGTGAAAATACAATCTCTATAGCATTAACACCCCAATGAAAAAAGAAATCTAACCTCGAGTCCTGCACATTAATTGGTTCCCTTAAAGAATCCGCGACACCAAAGTGAAAAATAGTGGCGGAAAACGAAACCCAGAACAATATCTTGTTCCACCATTTATTCGCACGATACTGAGCATCAACAGGTCGAGAGAGAGAGACAGGTACACCGACACACTCCTCTCTTTTCCTCGTCTTCATTATTCCAATTGATCAATCATTAATCGCAGGCCCAGAATTTTGATCTTTTTCTCGTGTTGCCTCGATTATTACCTTTCATTGATCATGATTACGCATGCGTTTGGAATCCGATTCTGCTCCCCACATTTTTATGACATTCTTTGAATTTTTGTACCTGCATCTTCTTGGGTACTTTCTCGTTACGCTGTCGATAATTTTAATCTCTATGGTTTTCTGCGTTTCGTTTGATCAGATTCAACGCATTGCGTGTGAAAATAACTTTTCTCGTTGTGTATGTGTTTTGACACTCATCTCAAGTGTCACTTGTTAATTTAATGCTTACCTTCGATGATGGGGTTATTATGTGTTGAATTCAAATTCGTGAGGAATGGGGCAATTTAGATTTTGATTTGTTTAGTGTTTGCTTGTTCAATTCCATATTATGGGGTAGTAATGTCATGTTTGTGGCGTATTGGTGTCGCTTTCAAGTTCTAATATGATGGTTGGTTATACCATAAAAGTAATTTTGGGTTGAATTATAAAGGGGGTGAAATTGCATGGCTCCATGCCTATATACCACCTTTCTAGCAATTCTTATTGCATTTGCTTTAAATATCACGTATTATGATTTAGATTAACAAGTTGTTGTATTTTAAAGCTCTGCTCTTTACTGAATGATGAATGCTCTGATAACGAATAAATAACAATGCTTGTTGTGAATTTTGAGGGTGCTTTTATCAAGTGTCTAGGTCCATGCAACACAAATGCACTGTAAGCCGCCTCCCTCCTTGCATCCTTGTACTCGATGCTTTTTGTTTCTCCCTCCAATTTGCCGATCATTGCCACCATCAACCCCCACCCGACATTCTGAACCTGGGTGTTGCAGACCATTGCTAGGTTTCCAGACACAGTGACCAGTCCTTGGGCCTGGAATAGCTTCAGTGGTGAAAGGTGGTGGATGGGAGAAGACATTGCAGGGGCATGGTGGTTTTTTTGCTCTTAACATGGGGGTAATGATGTCTTTTCAATCACTTGGGTGCATGGTGCTACCTGGGCCAGGGAGTATGATTAGTGTTTGCCTTGTTTTGTTATGGTATGTTGTTACATTCCATTTAAAAAATGGAACTGTGGTTAGTTTTATACTTATCAATAGAAAATCCCCGATGATGTGGTGATTGTCTTACTAAAAAGGAATGAAATACAATTTTTTTTTTTTCTTGATATTGGTTTCCTTGTGGAAATAACTTTATTTGTTCTGAGTATGGTAGCTCCTCGTGCTTTGGGAGTTATTTTTTGACAGGGAGATTTGATCATTTCTTCTTTTTCCTCCTAGAGTTTTTTTTGGTGCAGTAAAGCATATTATGGCAACTGTATTTGCCCCTGCCATTGAAGGACTTGAGCTTGTCAAGTCTGAGAATGGAGAAATGTTAAGCAAGCCCTTCTTGGATGCATGCAAGCTCATTCTGCCCGTAATAGGTCTGCTTATGCAGTTCTTTGTACTCCTATTAATATTAATTTAGGTGTAACACACATGCTATTCACCAAATTCTTTTTCCAGATTGTGCTTTATGTAATGCCCTTTTTCATCCGTTGCAGTAAAAGGGACGAAGTTCTTGCGATAAAAAGTTGTTGATCAGTCATGTTCTGGTTGTACCACCCAAAGTTTGCCATAGATTTTAGGCTTGTGGTTCAAGATTAAGGCCCCTCTTTTGTAAGGCAACAATAACAACCAGCTAGTCTTGATCTAGAAGCAAAGTCTGGGGAGATCTAGATGAAGGCAACCCAAATGCTCTTTAGTAGAGATGATGTTTCTGAGAGGCTCACAAAATACTTCTGGAAGAAGGTTCTGGGAGTTAAAAACGTTTTGAAACAAAGTTGCAGCGAACTCACAGTGGGAAACACTATGTAAATAATAATAACAGAAAAAGTTAGGTAATAACTGTAACATAGAGTTAATGCCAGGCAAGTAGGGCAGCAATAAGGTTTTCCCCGACAACAGATGGTGCTTAAATATCTAAAATAATCACAATTTTCATCATTGATAACTTACTACATACTAGGATTCAAGCTTTCGTATGATTATCTATGCTATGCTGTGCCGTTTTGGGACTTTATACACTATGTACCCAAAGGTAGTTAATTGCAAACAATGACATATTTGCTTTCCTTATCTATTCTCGAGAAAGATCTGATTATGCTTTGTTTTGCTAACCAATTATTACCTGTTTATAAATATGGAGTTTAAGGAACTAGGTTTCCTTTGATTTCATTACCTTATGTCTTCAATTTATTACGTTTGCTGTGCAAATGGTGATCCCAATGCCAGTTAAATAATTGTTCTGTCTGGTGCAGATAAATTTGGCAGTACAATGAGTCTAGTGAAATCTGATGTCGGTGGTAACATTTCAGTAAGCGTTGTCCTTTTCTTTTCTATTTCCCTCCCTATGTTTGGATGGTTAGGTCATTATTCCTATGAGGGTGTTACTTGTTCAGTTGGTTCTCCCCCCCCCCCTCCAGTGTGTGCGCGTGTGTATATATTTGGTGCCATGCATTTTATGTGTTGGGGGGAGGGGGGGATGTGTGGTGTCCTCTTTTCAAGAAGTCGAAAAGTCACTAGTGGCAATATCTAAGCTTCGATTATAGTGACTATAACAAAATGACTCATCAGATTGTCATATATTTCTTTTCTATGAAGTACTAGGCAATTAAGAGGTTTTTAATACAGAGGCCTATGAACCCAACCTTGCCATATTTTCAGGATAAGACTGCTACATCTAGTTCTCCACACTATGCTTATGTGGGCCTCTGGGGTCTGGGGTATGGATTTGGATTAAGTAGGACAAATAGAAGGGTCTCCTCTCCAAACTGTGGTCCACCTTTTTGCATGCTGTTATTGAGTTTCTTTTTCTAATATTTAGTTAGTGCTTTTTTCCAAGGAATTGGTTCAACCATGAAAGGCATGTGAGTCCTTGGGCCTTGCTTGGGCCGAATCTTCATGTCACTTATTCACATCGGATGTTTTTTTTTTAAAAAAAAAAAAAAAATTTAAGCTGAATGTTGATCTAGTGTGACCTGTGTACAAACCTGATATGAGAAAGTGCTCTGATCTTTGTGTGCTCTAAATTTGAGATTGATTGTAAATTCTATTGCAGAGATTGGAAAACAAATACAACTCAGATCCCACCAAATTTAAGTGCTTGTACAGTATGGTACAGGTAGAGGTCGATGCTAAGACAGCTACAGGATCATCTAGTTGTACCAATGGTCTACTTTGGCTAACAAGGTATAGGAGATCATTTGTGCTTGCTTTTCTATGTATTCCCTGTTGCTTCTTACTCATATAGAGGGTGTATATGTTATCTGAGGCTTGTTCTCTTTTACTTGTTTTCTAGCCTTATATTTAAGTCTTTCATTTTCTTTCAGTTTCAATTGAACAAGACTTACAACTTCTTTTAGTTTTTTTAACTAAACTAGCTAGGTAGCATTAGGATTTTACATTTGAAGTGAAAGTGATATATTCTCTCCTTTTAGATTTCATTCAGGGGGGGCTTCTCTCTCATATGGGGAGTAGAGGGGGTTTTTAAGAGTGCAGGCCTGAAATTAGTGGGGGTCGGATGACTTTTACATGTCACTCTTTGCTTTCTATGGTTAAGCAAAACATAGAAAAGGCTCTTCTTCTTCTTCTTCTTCTTCGTCTTCTTCTTCTTCTTCTTCTTTGTTTCAATCTCTTATTTTTATCTAGTTTAGTTGACTGTCTGTCTAAGGACCATCTGACTTACTTGTTGGAGGATTACTTGCTAGAATTCTTCTACAATGAATACTTGCTGTTCTGTATGTCTTCGTTAAAAGTTGAGCAAGTGTAGTACTTGACATTCTTGTAATGACTTCATAGAACAATGGATTTCTTGACGGGACTGTTCCGAAATTTGGTTGATCACCCAGAGTGGACGATGTCTCAAGCTTGTAGTGACTCCTACACCAAGAGCTTGAAGCCGTGGCATGGATGGCTTGCCAGTTCAAGCTTCTCTGTAAGACTAATTTCTTCTTTGTTTGTGGAGCATACCTCCATTTTTTAAGCTTAATGTCCTGTAAGGAATTATATGATTTTCATGTCTCCTTTCCTCTCTTCTTTCTTTTTTTTTTGGGGAGGGGGGGTTCAGAGGAAGAAACTCCATACTGCACTATTACTGGACAGTTCTTTGATGGGGATATGTGTCAAGCGCCACTAGACCATGTTTTTGGTGGTTTCTTACGAGCCATTGGAGTGTCAAATGGTTCTTTTGTGGTTTTTGGTACATTCATACATTTATGTGCTTATAGATAGCTGGAGAAAGTCGTCCACATTCATCAGCGCATGCCATGCAATTGTGCAAAGCATTCACCCATAGATTATTATTCATAAATCATGATTTCAAATCCCATTTTTAAGAGTTATTCAACTTTCGTACTTGAACAGAGTTTTTGCTGTTGTGTTTTTCCTTGTTCGTAGATAACCAAAGCTCAGCCATGGTAATACCTGTATGGAGTGTACCTAACTGCCTATGTTACATTGTTACTGTGGCCCCTCACTTCACCTTTAAGTACCTTTGTGACATACTCGACACCTCATCGCACCTCTGTGGACATTGCATTTCAGAATAAAAAATGCAGAGATTTTGGAAAATGAATGAGTTGGGCACATAGTTTGATAGTTACGTACTGTGTTGGATATTTCAGTCCAGACTGGGTGGTGTATACAGGTGCCAACAGTTGATCTTGTGTAAACTCTAAGTGTGGCAATATTATTTCTGATGGAGAATGTACTGATGACAGGTCGCAACAAAACTCGCTCCCGATAGGAAGAAGTTTCTGGAGGTGCTAGGGGGTGCTGATGCCATCAAGGCTGACCTTGAGAAATTTTTGGCTATCTTCACGCCGATCCTCCAAGAGAATCACAAATTTTTGGTGAGATTCATTGGCAATAACTATTTGGATGTCTCTTTTGGGGTAATGAAATAATATGCAATTTCATCTTGGCTTCTGGTGTCTGTTTGGCTTCCTGCTGAGCTGTCGCTTATTAGTGCCCCACCTCCCTCTAATATACACACACAAGAATTAATCCAATATTCAAACCCAAATCAAAACCTTGGACTCCTACCGAAAGAAGGCATTAGGTGAGACCACACGATGCGGCTTCACCTCAAAACATAGATTTTTTCCTGTTGAAAATAGATTTGAAGACCACAAAATATGCTTACGAGAAAAATGTGCTTCTCTCGGACATTCAGGACTCCAACAGCATCTAAAACTTCTTCATTTTTAAACGCTCCCTCCCCCATTTTTTTTTTTTGAAAAAATAAATAGGCGATGCCTATACCATAAAATAGGTGATTGTGTGTCATCCACACGTGTACTTGTGTCAAACACGTATGGATATTTGGTAGTAGCTTTGAGCCTGTGATGTTGCGTTCTGATCTTGTCTGCTTTCATTTCATCTCTTGTTTCAGGTTAGTGTTGGCATGGATAACCTGAAAGCTTCATGATGGCAGAGTTCATTTTCTAGTATCAGTGGATACCGCATGCTTTAAAAGCTGTCTGAAGTGAAGCAATTTTCTGGATGTCTACAAGTCTAAGTTTATCAAAATGCTCTTAGTTGGAGATTCCTCATCGACAGAAGATAGGCTCTCTCTCTCTCTCTCTCGATCGATCATGTTGCTGTACGCTATGCATTATGGTCCTAAGACCATAATGCTCCGTGGGCCATGCTTGCTGCGTGGACTATTCCTGATGATAATTTGTGGGGTCTATGGATCACATTTTGATAATTATTTTAATTTTCTTATCTATTGTTTGGTTAGCATTTCCAATATTAATGTTTATAATTGCGTTTATCAAAGTATGGCATTACCGTTTGACCAATTTTCACATATGTACATTTATTTAATTTCATGAAGTTGTAAAGCATATACTAATGACCGTTTTGGTAATTTTTGCTATACCTCCTTGTCTGATTGCACCTTCAATGCTTGTGTTTGAGCAATATATATGACATAAAATGTCGAAAAGTTCAGTCTTGGAGTTCACATTGCCGCGACTAGGGTTTTGACTTTGAGTAATAAGTGGATTTCACTTAAGATTGAGCGCCACCTGGTTGATTTTTTGCATGCATTTTATAGTTTGTTTTAGATTTGTAGTGAGAAAGTTTTTGATTTTGTTATTTTTCATGCTGTTTTGGTTTTTTTTAAAAAATTTTATAATGAGACACATGCATTGTTTTGGCTTATTTTGAGCAAGCCTAATTTCGAGTCCATAACATAAGAATTGTACACCATATCTACAGAGGTTGTAATATTATATAATGATTGTAATGTTTTCATTAACGGGTAATGCATCAGCATATGATGAGTGCACTTCAACTATCAATGTCTAAATCGTCCGTAACTACAAAAAAGTAAAACCAAAAAAAAAAAAATTTAAAAAACAAGAAAGAAAAGAAAGAAAATGCTCCAAGTAAGCACAACTGAACTCCTGCCTTGAAGCAAACTACCTTTGAGTCGGCCCCTGAAAACGATTTTCCCGCGTTTTTTTTTTTTTTCATATTATTAAATGACAGTTAAGATTTCACCCTCCAAAAATAGCCGTTGGTCTATTCAGTGTTCATGAGATCTTGGCATTTTAATTTATTTTTTATTTTTTTCCCCGTCCTCTTCCTAGATTCTTTACCTGGAAAACTGGTCAAGGTGAGAGAGCAGCCAGAGAAAAAAAGGAAATTAAAACAAAAAAACAAACAAAGAAAGAGAAAGGTAGTTAGTTATTGTCAAAGTCTAGCTGGCGATGGCAAATTGCATCAAACAAACAGGCCACAACTGGGTCCTAAAACACTTGATGATTAACAAAAATTCTTCGTCATTTTTCATTCAAAACTTCTGATCTTTTCCTACTTCCCCATCCCATCTCCTTTAGTTTCATGCAAGTAAACACAATTGCATTGTCAAAATCATTAAGTACGGCGAAATTGCTATTTCTTCCTGGACTGCGTCCTCAAAACTCCTTGTGCGTGTTTCTGAGTTCGTTAATATGGATTGAAGAAATCCATGGTGGTTCCATGTGCACTCTGACGACAGGTTTTTATGGTCTCATAAAAACTTAGCAGTTTTCAATTTGCCATGCACAGTTGGTAGAATCGTAAAGTAAATCATCCGTCGACAGGAAGGTAACGATTGACATACTTTCTGTATCGTTGTTTCCACTTCTTGAACGTATCTTGAGTCTAATCCTTATTCAAAAGAAAAACAAGTTTAATGTGACTTCACCAATGAAAAGAAATTTAGGCATATGCTTGAATATGTGCTCAAGGAAACATGGAAACTTGTTTTAGTACTTTGAGAAACAAAAGGGTCCACTCAACACAACCAGAATAACTATTGATGGAAAAGTTGGAGCAAAACCCTCCATGTTTCAATGGAAAAGTCAATAATTATTTAATTAAATTGTCTAATTAAATATTTTTGTAGCAGGTCTTCGTGGTTTCCACTTAAGAAGAGGGAATCAAACCCAATTAAATTATATTTGACGTGTATTATTGGAGGATTTTGCCAATAGGATTGAAAACCCCATTTTCAAACATTCAAAAGAGGATCTTGTCTATAGGGAAAAAGAAAAGATGAGAAAATTTTATCTGCTAAAACATGAAACCCAGAAGTTCATTCAAACAACGAAGAACATCTTCTTCTTCCCTTTTGCAGATTGATCGTAGCTCATACCTAATCCATATTGTTTTGAAGCTTGAAGAAATAGTATGTCGACGAAGATGAAGGGCCTTTTTAAAGGCCTTAGATATATTTCACAAATCTTTGGTATGATTTCTTGCTTCATTTTTATTTGTGTTATTCAAAAATTCCTTCCTTTTTTTGGAAAAAAAGAAAGTTGCAAATGTGGGTTGAAATAATGCAGAGGAACAAGGTGAGAAAGAGCTTCAAATTGGACTTCCAACAGATGTAAGGCATGTTGCTCACATTGGATGGGATGGTCCAAGTTCAAGTGCACCTAGCTGGGTAAAACAATAGAAACCCACATCTGATTTTGTCTTCCTGGGTTATCGGCTTTCTTCATTTCATCTGATCGAAAATTTTCATTATGAAGTTTTTGTGTTGATATTAGAAATCTGTGGTAGAGATATATATATATAGATTGATTTAAAATTTTCAAAGGACATGAAATGACTTGACTGTCATTATGAATTTATGATCATGAAGTATGCATGCCCCATTGAAAAATGGTTATTTTGGATCAATCTAAAAGTGCCTTGTTTGATTTTCATAGATTAGTCAATTTAAGGGTGAAGGAGACTCAAGTGGAGCAGCATCCCCAAATGGTGAGGTTTGAGTTTCATAGTAATTATTTTTTGAATCATTAGTCAGATAATGTATGAAAAACTAACACAAGCTCTCCTTTTGTTTTTTCTTTGGGCTCTTCTAGTTGATATGCAAAATGTTCCTAGAGTCCGGGACCCACGGCTCCCGCCCCAAGAAAAACGGGTCTCAACCGGGTCTGACTCCGCCCTCGAGTCTCCATTGTCAAGACGCCGGTCGGATAAACCGAGGGCTTCAAGGAGGCAGAGCCTAGCAGGGTCATCAGTGGAGTCTCCTTGGAGGTCAACAACCTCAGAAAGCAGAGTAAAGAGCCCCCCTGGGCTTGAATCACCTCGTGACTCGACAGGCTCAGGCTCAGGCTCCGGCTCCAAGAATCGAAAGAAGAAGTCCAAGGGCCTCTCTGGCACCTCGTCCAAGTCATCGTTGAAGTCTAAACGGGTAGATCAAACAGCGTACGGTTCGGACCCTGGATCAACAGCATTGAAAAGCAAGGATAAAAGCCAGAGTTCAGTCCATGCCTTGTAAAATTAGTCCCTAAGGTATAAATTTTCTGTACACTGAAGAATGGTAGCATTATTTGTGTCATACTGTCTTGCTCTTTGTTTTTTGGGATCTTAAGCTTATTAAGGTAGGAAGTTGCAAAATCAACTGGCTAACCCCCTAATGGGTTTCTAAATCCTTACTGTCTTTTGATCCAGTGCAATTCACAAATAAGTTATAATACAGCTAACTTTAGTAAATACTCACGCTATTGATTTTACCAACTATTAGCTGATTGCGTTAGTTGATGTAATGATTGTGTTAGTGGTTGGTTTAGATGAACCAAGTAATAATCCAACTTAACCCATCCAAGTTCAACTTGAGCTCAGGCTGGATCGACCTCTTCTATTTGGTCTGCACTAGTATACGGGTACTTGGTTGATCTTTGTCCAATGCAAATCGCAGAAGTTCATAGATAATTTGACCAGAAAGGGCTAAACTGAATCAGTGCAGTAAGACAAAAGAGCCATATACATACATAACTGCATTTTCATATTAGTGCAGCACTAGAGTACATTGGTTCATGTACTTTTCTAATATCGATGAACAGTAACATAGGGGGTGGAACCCAGATTAGAGTCTAAGTTAGGGGAGCGATAGTCATCAACTTTCTTCAAACAAGAGGAAACTGGGGTGGCAGGAAGCTTGTTTTCCAGAGGGGTGAATGGAAGAAGAGCAGGAGTTTGTGCTCCTTTAACTGGGCGCAAGCAAGCAAGGCGCCCTCCGAGTTGGCTGCTGCATGTTGGTAGTTTACTAGCTAGCACAGTTGCTTCATTCTCTTTGGTGATTGGAGCTCCAGTTGGATCCTGCAACATTCATTTGACCTCGGTTGTTAAGTTGCAATGAAATAAAGGATCTGTCTTTTGAGTTTCATGAAATCTGACTAGTACCAATTAATTTTATGGGTGTCCCGAAAATATTGTGGAAGGATCTTATACAAAATAACAAAGAAAACTCAGCCAACTGATGCCTCTGGAAGAATTACACCCCCGGTAAGCAGATTATTCAGATTTAGGGTCAGTTTCAGATTGGGTTGGGACGGATTCGTGAGCTATTCCATCATATTTCGCCACTAAATTTGTGAAGAGAATCTTGGACTAGCCACTTTCGGTTGGTTTACAAGTGAGTTGCCTTCTTTCGAGTTTGCGTGCATATGAGTTAGTTTTCGAGGACTAAGCATAAGTTTCACAACATATTAAGCAGCAAATGAGGAAGAGTTTGAGAAAGGAGGAACCATACCCCTAACAACAGGAAAGTAAAGTCCTGCTTATGGCCAAGATGGATTTCGATGAGTTTCCTCAAATCTGCCAAGGTTGCATCTTTGACAACCTTAAGCTTAGTGATAAATTTACCTGGGTTCTCCTTAGTCACCTCCCATTTCACATACACTTCCATCAGAACATCGTTCTTTTCATCATTAACTGGATTCACATTCTCCTTTGAAGGCTCTGGCATTGGACTTGGCCTAGGGACTTCTGTAACCTTTTCTGATGTAATTATCGGAACTGGCTCAAAAGTTGCAGGTTTTGTGCAACTCTCAATTGGTGACTTATGATCAGCATTCTGAGACTTATTTTTAGTGGAAATAGGTGTTCTTTGTGAGACCTCTCTATAATTTCCACATAGCGTGAATATGTTTTGGATTCTTGTTTTCCTCGATGTTGGAGTGAGTTGAACGTTTTGCTCCTGAGTACAACAAGGAGTCAAGACTTTCTTCTCCTCGATTACTTTCTTCTCAACTTCTTCATCCTCCGGTCTTGAGTTTCCATCCTCATCATCATCTTCTACTTCTTCCTCCTCAAAAACAGTACTCAAATATGTTCTATCACCAACCATTGGAGTGAAGGATCCGTGTACCCCGTTGAAAAGAGTTGGAGGAGACTGGCCTATAATCTTCACTTCAGGAGCAATTGTATCTTGGTCTCCCATATCAAGATCCATAGACTTTTCCATACCCGGATCTTCATCAGCATATACTTCTTTAAGCCGCCTCACAAGACCAATCCGATCAAACTCAGACCCACTTCCATCACTACTACTCCCGCTGCCATCTCTAGATCGTAGTTCAAGCTCCACCTCCTCTAACCTCCGCCTTAGCATTTCCACTTCCTCTTGTTGTTGCTTTATCTTCTCTTCCATTCTTCTTTTCTCCATTTCAACATACTCATTGGCCATTCTCTGACACTCATCTAACTGCTTCTCAAGTTCCTTTCTTATCATCTGGGTACGTTCGTTGACCTTCTCGTTGATCTCCTCTTCACTTGCACCTATATGCTCAAGCTTTGCCCTTAGTTGTGCAACCTCTTCCTCCTTTTTCATTAGCTGCTTTCGTGCTTCATTGCACTCCTTCTCTCTTAACTTGTTCTCCATTTGTAGCTTCAGAATGAAGTGATCCATAGCAGCAATTCTTGAACCCAGAATCGCAGCAGAAGATGAATCTTCACCATTGATCTTATCCTTGAGTGGAGTATGAGGCCCACGGACAATGCATTTTGCTTTAGCTCCATACTCGAGAGCGGAGATTGTCTTGTGCATCTCTTTAGGATCCGGGCTTGCGCACAAGATCATCAGAATCTTTGACTTGTCATCCTCAAAAGAATCCTGTGATAGTAAAGAAAAAGCAACAAGACGAGCAATGCTATTAAATACTAATATAGCATTAAAAATTGAAGGATTTTGTAGAAATATGTAACCATGCTACTTCAACTATGCAGTTGCCCCCAAAGGCCCAAGTACATGTGTTGGACACTCGCGCTTAATTCCAGATGGAAAACATGCAAGAGTTACAGAAAATTAGTAAATCCAACTCCTGTGCCTACTCAGAGCAACATTAACAGTGACTGACATTGACAAAAACAATGCCAGGAACGCAGCCAAATTACATAACCACTGAGATTTATGTCTTATATACCTGCAGAAGCATAGTTAGCTTGCTGTCTCTGAATGGTACATGAGAATCACCATTAGCAATAGACTCAACAACTCTCCTTAAAGCTATATTGCCTTGATTGATCTTTGCCGTCTGCATGGTAAATACACAAACACAAGACATTGATCAAATTACAGAAGTTAGAAGTTGATACAGAAACAAGGAAAGAATTTATATTATGATGAAACTCATGTTCTTTGAATAGCCTACCTGCATTTTGGCTTCAAATCCAACCTGACCAGCTTGCTCAATATTCTCCGACCCGGCCATGTCAACAAGCATCAATCTCCCTCCCACAGTGGGAACATCAAGAATTATCTGCCATTTTCATGAGGACGTAAATACGTCAATCGTCAAAAAGCTATCAAACAAAGACAGATTTGATTATACTAATTATCATGCTGAGGTCAACCACATACAGACCATGCAGTGGCTTCGAGAACTTCTGTCGTTGCAGTTTGTGCTCTTAACAATCCGTCGCTTCTCCACTTTCTGGATCTCCTTCAAAATTTTTCCAGCCTCATTTCCTGATATAAAGGTTGCATTTTTAGCTTTCTTTCCCATCACTTCTAGTTTCACCTGAAAGAATTTGCAGTTGCCATGATCACGTTAGTTTAGTAGTATAATTAAGTAAAAAATATCTACAACCTTCTGTTCCCATAAGATAAACTAGTTTTTTTTTTTTTTGAGGGGGTCCCATATTTTGTTACCTTTGAAGCACAGCCTTTGGACCAGAGATGAAACGATCCACCAGCTTTATCACAAGATAGAAGATCATAAATCTCCTCATTGTATATCTCCAAGACAGTAACCTGCACAAAGGTTGCTACCTTAGTTCCTTCCTCATCTCCCTCTCCATTTCCACTTTCTTTGTCCCCCAAAATGTCTTTCAAAGACCTGTACACAATCCCAGGCTGCTTCATACATCCAAACATGGTATGACTCTTACCCGAACCGGTTGGTCCGTACATCATTATAGTACATTTTGCACCCATTTTCACCCCAAGGATCCTAGCCTCAATGAACTTCTTGTAAAACTCTTCAAGGTCATCCTCCTCTGAAGAAGAAACCCCATCAAAGGTGAAATCCCGGTGCCCGATTTCGGTTGTGACCCGGATTGTTTGGCGATCTGGGTTGATTTGGAAGAAAGAAGAAATGGGTTTATCTTCTTTTTGATCAGGGTAGTTTCTAATTCTCCCAATTACTTCAACTGGGTGGTCTGGAGGGCCGTTTGGGTTCTGGGCTTCTTTGAAGTGAGGGTTTGGTGATGGGTGGGTAAATGTGAACTTCGAAGAATTGAATTGAAGCCGGTGTTTGGATTGTGGGGTTCGGAGTTGAGTGAAGTGGGTTTGGTTTGATTTTGAAGCAGAAGAAGGGGTTGGAGCCATGTCTGACTCTGAGGGAGAAATCAGGAAGAACCCTAGCAAAACAGAGCAATCACAGTAATTGCAGCAAGATTTTAATTGATTGCTTCGAGATCCCAAGTTCAAATGTTCAATGTGAATGGAATGAAGCAGAGAGATAGAGAGAGGGGGAGAGAGAGAGAGAGAGAAGAGAGAGGAAGGAGGTGCATGTAACGGAAAGAATCCGAAGGAGGATAATAGGAGATCACTTATTGCGAATTTTGAAATCGGAGCTAGCCGTTACATGATATCTAACGTCTATTTTTGGGAGGGAGATACCCAAATCTCAAAGGCCCGAAAGATCGACCCGACCTGACCCGGAAATGTGATGAATGAAAGCAAGGGCTCTCCCGTGGTTGACTGGCTGTGGGGGGATGGGTCGTTTGGAGTCCCTTCAAGATGCCTTAGCAACGGATTGTTGGATAATTAGAGTTGATAGTGACTCCCGTTTATTGGGACTCAGGTCTATTAAAATTTTTTGAATATGATCTAGACTCAATTTATATTTTCAATTTTTAGGATGGGAACTTGACCTTGGTCTAGGAGTAGGTAACGAGTCGGGTGTCTATCATGTCAATCGGGTTGGCCTGTTTAAAATAGGGTTAATAAAGTGTTCGGTTAATAATGGAATGGGTCAATAATTGTCTGGCTCATTGAAGTATATTAACGGGTCGGACCGGGCAGCCTATTAGGGATCCGTTTAATGACTCGTTACTTTTTTAACCTACTTGCACACTAATTTATATGCTATAATTAGTTAAACTTATTATTAACGCTTTATACATAACTATAATTATTATCTTTGTGAAATTTTGTTCCATTTTAAAACAAACCAAAAGTTGGACGCCAATGGACCGACCCGATCCATTTATTTACACAAAACAGCCGACCCGACCCAAATCGTTAATGGGTCGGCTATGTAAACGGGCCGGCCCAAGCTAACCTAGCCCGGTCCATTTCCCACCCTACCTGGGTCGTCTAGATCTGGTGAGTCCTAAATGGGTACGTCGATTTCTACTATTTTTCTTGCTTTTCGACCAATTGGCACGGGAAATTACTCAAATTGCATACCCATTTAGGACACACTATCAGACATTAGTCAATCTTGACCATTTTCAATCCCAGGTCTCCAACTTCAGAGTGTCATATTCAAATAATTTATCAGTCAAATCTGTGAAGCTCATTAGATCCAAATTGTTGAATATGCGAAGTTTCTACAACAATTTACCATTTCTTTACAAAACATTCTGCACAATTAAATGCCTGGTATCTCAAATTAAAGTATCACTGTGAACAAGGAAAAAATTGGCAAATTATTAGATACATCCGAGCGTACATACTCTCGCATTCTATTTATATATATGTTTTCGGGTGTATTTATCATATATTCTATTTTTTTTAATATTTATTTGTTAATGTGTCTTCTGAGAGTATGTGCTCTCAGGTGTGTATAGTATAATCTTTGGAAAAAATTTGGTTACACACCAGGCACTCTCTATAAGCATCACAGAATCACCTTCTCACTTCTCACAGAATCAATCAATACAACTATACAAGGGGATCGGAGCTAACATGAGAAGCTGTCATTCATTCAGATTAAGAGATGACAAAAACTCTAAGCTCGCCTCTGTCTCCCCTGGTGACCCGAGTGTCTGAATCAATATATGTGACTTCAAATTCCCCACTTCCAGGATTGGATGAACCTCTTAATGCATCAGGAATCCGAGGTATTTCCAGAGGAGGTAGCTGTGACAAGTTTCCCGTAGGCTTTACTGTCGTCTTCTGGAATATAATTTTAATTTTTGCAGTTCCTGTTCATATGAAAGGATCACATCTTTCCTTAGTACACTAATTCAACTCAAAAATGTGGAAATAATTTGAATATGAGATGAGTCAATTGAAGAGAAATCCTACCTATAAGTTCGAATTTGTGCGCCAATGTAGCAGTCACTTCAATGGGTGGGAGGGGCCAAGGAGCACCCAACTCAAGTTCCACAATGTTGTCAAAATCCCTGCTTACAACATCGATTCGTTGGAACACCTATAAAGGAAAGTAGCATTGTAAGGATACCTACAAATGTCCATAGTAGTTAACAGAAACATTGAGCAGCATACCTAGAAATTTTTTTTATCGCAGCATAATATTAGATTTAGTAAATGAGTTATTCACATTGAATATATATCCGATCATACTTGGTTCTATTGTTAACTTTGCCGCCCCAAAAAAAGAGGGCTGATCAAGAAAACAGAATCTCTATTATTCAAATAACTTTCAAGTCAATTTGGTTTGCGCTTAGAAAAATAGGGTTCATGTCAAAATCAGGTCTCCCTATACCTGGTCGGGGACTCCAGATTGGGCCTGATTCTAGGTCATTCACAAATGGGTCAATTTTGCAAGGTCTACATATGATGCACTCATGCACCAGCTGACCAGATGTGAGAAACAAGACCTTCCAAGCATGTGCAAGACTTTGACCTTCCACGTACTTTACCATCAATTAACTACTTTGGTGCATCAGGAGAAAAATTTTATGTAGTGTGCAAGCAAATACGACTATATGAGAGTGACTGATAATATACAAAGCCTCCCAGACCTGACCAAGAGTGATGGGTAGAAGCCTTCCAACGGGAGGTCCAGGTCGGCTCCCTCCTAAGGTGCGAGATGAGAAAGCACTGCTGTATATCAATTTCCATCTTCCTTGAAGTTTATCAAGATCAGCAGATAGGTCCACAGGCCCACCAGCTTCTTCGAGCTCTCTTGCAGCCTCATCAGCCCTTTTTAGATCATCTTGACTTGCTGCAAGACCTCTGTTTAGCCCAGAAACGACACCCTGCAGCAGACCATCCCGATTTGTACAGGAAACCAAGCACATTAATGCATAATAGATACACTTAGAACAGCAGCAGCATGCATAATAAGGCTCACAACTACAGCATGGTTTCAATTCAGATACCTATATTCCAAGTAAATCTGATCCAAGAAATTTGGTGCTTAAAAAGTCAGCAGAACTAGATCGGCAAATGTGAAGATTGTAATAATGTCAGGCAGTCCAGCACAGAAAGATTAAAGATGATTCGAGTCCTGATCACCATACAGACATCTAGAAGCCAGGCAAATTGCCTGTGAAGCTCACTCATTTCATCATTTTCATGATTGCACACGTAGCATATTATACGAATTGCATTGAACAGGTAATATGACAATGATGTTGACAGCAAGGTAGGCTCATTTTAGCCAGAGGTCAGAACATAGTAACTTAGTAAGTAGTGATGTCACATGTACGGGTTAGGCAATGGCGGCAAAAATGATGGCATTGATGGACCAGGAACATGGAAAATGCAAATGGCAATGCAAGAAGACATTTAAGTCGGACTTCACACACTTAAACTCTTCATGTCAAAAGCAATGGCCTCAGAATACGCCAGAAGATATTTCTGAATGTATCGAGCATGAACACGGTGCGAACAAATGAAACATCAGCATACTGGTTGAGGTTTGATCTGTTTGGAATCTAAACCAGTAGTCAGCATTAGCCATTAAACTATGGTTAAAGAGATGGATGACGCTTATAAGAATCCTCCGCCAAATTACTGCTAGGCCAGAGAGCTGATTCATTTTAGCATATTATTCTGAACAATAAGCAGCAAATCATATTGGCGCTTTCCCTTGGTTTGCATTATCTAGGAATCCCTCATTGCAGACTCGAGCGCGTAGACACTAGTTTCATCTTATCCTAAAAAGAACAGGGTAGCTAGTGGCTGCGACCATCATGGATTAGAACACATATTTCAGAGGAGCCCGATCAGAATCTATCAGTTGTAGTTGAAATGAAGGAATCAGAAAGTTTAAACCAGTAAAGCCAAGCATCTCGAATACCAAGGTTTGAAATGAATTTTTTTAAGGGATTTGTTCACCATCCGTATCATATAAGCTAAAGTTATTGCATGCAATTGCAAACTGCTGAGAATCAAGGGGTGCCCTAATGGTTACAACATATGATTCTTGTCTAGCACAACCATAAGGTAACTTTAACAAATTGAACTAAATTTTCCAACCCTTTTTTTGCCAGTTTGAAATTTCTTTGCTACTAACCATCTCATCTAAAACATAGAATTCAGCAGGCTAAAAATATGAGCTATGAAGAAAATTACCAACAATTTGAGCTTCAATGAAGCAATGCGCTCAGAACTTGAATCTACCGGCTGTGAAGGGGCTTGGTCAACGACAGAGACTTGATTAACTGCGAATTTGGGGTACACCCTTTTTCTCTGGGGGTAACTAGAACCCCATTTCAAAGATTGAAGCTGGGAATTTCCAGCAAAATACCCAGTTGAAGAATAAGAAGATGAAAAGGACCGAGAAAGGCGGGGCAGAGTAGGATGAGGAAAGAAGAGTAATAAGGAGGCCATGGGAGAATTCTGGGTTGGTAGGAAAGGAGGTGGGATTTTGAGGGGGAAGACCAACCAATCAGAAGGCGTGAATTGATTTAGTTTACGAGTGGATGGGAAGTAGTGATCACATAGAAAAAAAACCTTTTCTTTTTTTTTTTTTCCCTTTTCTTGGTCAGAATGATCAAGTTAATCCCCAGCACAATCCAGATTGTCTGAGTGCATCCCATCTCTATCTCGACCGCTTGACAATTCTGGGACATCAGTGTGAAATTTAGGGCTGTAACCAACCGAGCCGAGCCATCAAGTTTTCATGTTTAACTCGGTTAAAATTTAGTTTGATTTTGAATTAAATCGAGTTTAAGTTGAGCTGATTTGTGTTGAAAATATACCAAGTTAAGCTGGAGCCCAAAAAGGATCAACTTCACTTTTGCTCGATTTGGTTTGGTTGCAGTCAATTAATTTATTTTTGTGTATATACTTGTGTAAGAAGTATGAAATTATCACAAAAATAAACTAAAGTTTATTTTAACTCATGTTTCTTGTATTCAATGTAAAAATCTATAATTTAGTTTCAATTGTAGCCTTGAATTCGAAGACTTTGTTTTTTTTTAAAAAAAAGAATATCAAACTGAGCTAATCCAAGCAATGCTCGGAAATTCGGAATGAGTAATGTGCATCCAAGCTAGGTCTGAGCCTAAGCTACAACTTTAGCGAGCTTGAAGCCGAGCACAAGCTAAACTCTTATTTGACCAAGCCGAGCTTATGCCTAACTAACCAGGACTCGACTCGGCTCAATCACCCTAATATTAATACAACAACACCACCACCACCACATCCCATTGTGGGTCCCGCTTCGAAGGGTTTGGAGAGATCCGGATGTAGGCAACTTTACCTCAACCGGCATGACTGTCCGTTGAAAGGATGATTCCAAGAGACCCACAAAATAAGATTTTGTAGAAATATTTTATAGGAGAAGGATTTTGTGGAAACATTTTATAGAAGAAAGATTTTGTGAACGCATTTTATGAAGCAAAACTAAGAATAAGTATCACGGAATTGAACTAAAGAGTACTAAGAAATCAGGGGCAGTAACTATGTAAACATTAGTACAACAAAGCAGAGGAAGGTACCATACCTTAGCCAACCGACATAGGCAAATAATGTTTCTTCTCAGATACAAGTACTACTTGCATACAAACACAATATCCGAAAAACAACAACCAAACCTACCCTACCGCAATCGAAAGATAACTACGAAGCCACCTCTCTGCAATCTAAGGTCTTAATCCTATTCCGCCATAGTCTCCTATCCTGAGCCACGTCCTCCGTCAGCCCGACAACTTTCAAGTCCTCTCTAATCACTTCGTCCAAACTCTTCTTTGATCGCCCCTCCCTTTTTTCCCTTCGGGAATGTTAAACCCTCTCACATCACCCTAATATTAATAATCAATGCAAATTGAACACATATGACGCATTTGCAGAACTATTTACTTCATCTTATTATCTAAAATTGTTATTGAGTCCTGAAAATACTTTTTAATATATAGTTGAAAATTTGGATTTTCATAATTTAAACCTTGGGTGTTTGACAACTAATAATTCTACCTTTAAAAATAAGTCTAATGTTGTACCCTTTAAATCTATTTATTCTTAATATTCTGTATTAAAAAAAAAAAAAGCGAGCAAGGGGTTGAAGTACAGCCGTCGATTCTAATTTTTCCCCGGTAAGATAATCTCTAATGTATATAATCTTTGAAATATAGCCGTCGATTCAAAAAGCTCAAACCCAGCAATAACAATAGCAAGAGCAATAGCAATCTCCATCCTCAAGCAAATCTGGACATCCCGCCCATAAACCCATCCATGAAGTGATCCACCCTGAAGCCCAGAAATCCTTTCATCTTTTCCTCTTCCCTCTCATCGTCGCTAAATCCGAATCTTCGAAAGCTAAAGCCACAATCTTGATCTTGTCAGATTTGCGATGGCGAGCCCAGGTCCAAGTCGCCGCCGAGATGTAGAAGTCCTAGCCCTTCTGATTTTACTCGGATTTTGTCAGATTTGTGCAAAACTAGGGTTCCTAGTGATAGGGGCTTGGTGGGTAGTACTGGGTGGGGATTGAATGGGTCTAGAGTGTTGGAAAAGAAGGGTTTTAGGGATTTGGGGCATAAAGTTAATGACCAGGGTCTGAATGGATTTAGGGTTTATACTGATGAAAAGGAAAATGGAATTGCTGGAGAGAATTATAAGAATTCAGGCAAGAAGATTATGGATGAAGAAAGTGCTGTCAGTAAGCTGCTTAGTGGTAAGTCCGGAAAGGAGAATGCTTTGCCTGTGAATTAGTTAAAATCTAACGTGCATGGTATCCAGTATGCTTCAGATGGCTGCATTAATCAGTGTAATAAAGATGGAAGCTTTAGTGCTATTGTAACAGATCACAAAGGAGAAAATGCAAATCAAAATGCCATTTTGAAACCAGACCATGTGCTGTTCATGCGGTTGAATGCGGCTAGGCAGAGCTTTAAGCAGTCGGGTTTGAGAAACGTGAGCAACTTGAATCTTTCTGATGTTTGTAAGGAAAAGGGTGTAATTGGAGGGGAAACAAGTGTGCGTGTTGATGACAAGCATGCCATTAGGTTGCAAGAGAAGCTTGCATATTTGGAAGGAAAAGTGAAATAAATATATTAAGAAGACCAAGGAAATACTTGATATGAACAACACTGATGCATCTAAGGTGATGCCTTCAGATATTCAAGAGGGAATTTCAGGGATCGAGGAAGCCACAGGCAACACACTTGCTGATTTTAATATGAATTTGAATTATGAGTGTCCTGACGATTCTTGTAATTCAGAGAGGATTAAAACCGATACGATGTAAAGAACGGTGTATGGGGCAAATCGAAATAAGCAGTGAAAAGCTTGAGTGGTGAGGAGTTAGAAGCAAGCCTTTTTCCCCACCATAAGTGGCTGAGGAATAGGACTTGATTGAGGTTGTCAGCTTCCGCATCCCAACGTAATGCAAACCGTGTTTCAGATGCCAATAGTGGATCAAATTCAAAGAACTCAATGATGAGAGGCTTGATGATTTCGATGAGCGGGAAAACAAGCCTGCAATGATTGCTGAAGAGGAGGTGTAAGACTATTCTGTTTCTCAGCTTATGGAAATAGGACACAAGACTTCTACTGGAGGATGGTTTCTCTAAGAGGGAGAATCAGTTCTCCTAGCTCAAGATGATGGTTCCTGTTCTTGTTGGGAAGATCCAAGGAAGGGGCGCACTTCAACTAAGGCCCATGGTAACAAGCCCAAGTGAGGTTCTATCCTAAAATCAATTGGTAATAGGAAGAGTAGCCCACTTGACTTATATATGTGGGACTTCTTTACTCATGTGTGACATTCCTAACAATCTCCCCCTCACACATGAGTCTCTTTCACACAACATCAATGCACAAGCTCCCCCTTGAGCGGAAGCCTTTACCAAGGTGTTAAGCCACCACCATCAAGAGCTTATCCACACCACCGAGCCACGCTGCAGCACACGTATTACCGCTCGATCAACACCTGCGTGTCATTTCACCAAGCTCATTCATGGGGTCTACCATGCCACACCTTTGTCACCTAACCGAACGCACCATCGGCTCTGATACCACTTGTTGGGAAGATCCAAGAAAGAAACCCACTTCAATCAAGACCCATGGTAACAAGCCCAAGTGAGGTTCCATTCTAAAACCAATTGGCAATAAGAGGAGTAGCCCACTTGACTTATGTACCATGACTCTTCTTCTCAAACTCCCGATGTGGGACTTCTTTACTCATATGTGACATTCCCAACAGTTCTTTCTATGATGTTGCCAATCGTGAGGTATTTCTGCTGTCAACATCCTTACTAATAGACAATTCGATGCTTCTTGGGATTTTACTTTCTTGTTCCCCATTAGCTTGATAGATGAATTGGATATGGGACCTTACTGAGATCAATGTTATTGAAAGCTTCTGTGTGTTTAGAATAGCTGTCCTTCTCAGAATAGTTCCATTTGGTAGAAAGTGGAGATTGTTGTGGTCACCTTTGTTTGTTGTTATTTGTACTGAGACAATAATCAAGACATGATTACAATCCACAATCTACTACATTGCCGTTCTCTCAGCAGAAAGCTGAATACAGGCCACTAGCAGGAATCTAGATTGTTGGATAATTTCCGCACCTAGTGCTGATGGCTGCTCTGGAAAATATGTAGTGGCTGTTTCTGCTGGGAACACCATGGACTCAGGGCTCTGTTCATGGGACTTCTACTCTAATGAAGGGAGAGCTTTTCACACTGAGGATAATGGAATCACCTCAAGTGTAGCTGTAGGCTCCTTACCTGATAATAATAGACTTCTCAGAAGGAATGCTCTAGCTGATATCACGCCTTCTGAGAATCGACGATGGTGGAATAGACCTTGTGGACCATTGATGATCTCTACTGCAAGTTATCAGAGAACTGTTAACGTACTTGACATCCGTGATGGTGTGAAGAAATCATGAAGTGGGATGTCCAAAGGCCTCTATTGGCAATGGATTACTGTAGTCCTTTGCAGTGGAGAAACAGAGGAAAGGTAGTCATAGCTGAAACAGAAGGGTGTTTCTCTGTGGGATGTGAGCTCATAGAATCCTCAAGCGCTATCATCTGTTTCCACCTCTGTTTGTAGAATATCAGCTGTCCATGTGAATAATACTGATGCTGAATTAGGTGGAGCACTCCATCAAAGGTTAATTCCTTATCCATCACCAATATCTGATTTATTTGCCTTCTTTCATTCATTAATGTTTTATTATAGACTTGATATAATGCATTCTTACATGATTACCATGTGCAGAGTCCTTAAACTACATTCAACTCATATACCTGTATAAGGCCACTTGAATTTGATCCACACCTGAATCAGCCTGACTTGAATTGAATCAAGCTGAACATGGCTTATCCAATAATTGCATAATCTCTATAATTTAGAGAAAACCAACGACATATTTGAATATGACACAACTTCATCCTAATCTAAAATTTCATCTAATTTTACTTAAACTGGTGACCATTTGATATACAGAGTAAGCTCATCTGAAGCAGAAGGAAATGATGGTGTGTTCTACGCTGCTGATTCCATCAATGTTCTCAACTTCCGTCATCCATTGGGCATTGGTCTCAAGATTCCCAAGATTGGTGTCACTGTTGAGTATGTTTCCTCTAGAGGGGATTCTGTTTTTCTTAGTTACAGTTGTGTAATTGTGTTGGTTCAGCAGTAAAGAAGCATGTGTCTTCACAGGTGTTGTAGTTCTCTTTACGTAAGCAGTGACTAATCAACATCTATCAGTTGCCAGAATCAAATGCTCATTCCCATCACAAAGCCTTAACACAAGTTTGGGGGAATTCATACCTAGTAATGGGAGTTTGTGGACTTGGTTTGTTTGTCTTTGATGCCTTGAGAGATGAAGGGTTACCATCTTTCGCGGTTGACTATAGCACTCCATAGAAGGCCAAGGAAGTTATAGATCCAGATGACCTGTATTTGCCTTCTTTTGACTACCTCTCTTCCCAGATTCTGCTAATATCAAGAGACTGCC
This sequence comes from Carnegiea gigantea, assembly GCA_029747015.1. Classification (NCBI taxonomy): domain Eukaryota; kingdom Viridiplantae; phylum Streptophyta; class Magnoliopsida; order Caryophyllales; family Cactaceae; genus Carnegiea; species Carnegiea gigantea. The sequence continues at coordinate 272,233 of JAKOGI010000546.1, read as the reverse complement.
GAGCTATGTGGAGGCACTTATTATAGACATGATGCTTTATCCAAGGTATGGAGCCTTGCAGCTCTTTCTTTTAATGGAATAGCCTTGTACTGTGTTCGTTGAGTATTGCATGTCATCAAATTTAGCGTCTGTGTTTACTGGGCACCTATTGTAGTTTTGAAAACCCATTTTTTGGGGGCTCTATAGTTAAGAGTGATGACGTCAGTTCATGTGTTTGGCTGCATAATTACTGGGAGTAGTTATTACCAAGGCAATATATTATGTTAATGGTTGATCGGTTCAAAGCCTAAATTTATGTTAAATTTGTATAATAGCTAGCATTCTTTTTTTTTCCCCGTCTGGGAGATGTGAGGTTTAGGTTTTTTTAAGGTTTTGTTTTGTTTTGTTTTGTTTTTGGGGGGTGGCAGACTTGTTGGAACTACTATAACAACATAAGCTCTTTCTCATTTTGTTCGTGTTTGCTTTCATCCTGTTTGTGCCTGTTATCTTCCTTTTTCACTTTATTTTCATTTGGGCCTTGAGCTGTTAGGCTTGCTATTGATATTGCTGTACCTGTCCCTCTAAGGTCATAGGCATCACCCTACTTTTTCTTTCTCCAATTTGCTGCCTTTGTTGTGACGCAGAGACCTTGTTTTTTCTTATATTGTTCTCCTTTCGCACAAGATTGGGAACTGTTCACCTACTTTACTGTTTTTGAAACTGTGGGAATTAGATGTCAAATTTGTTTACAGAATCACTGGACCTCCATGCCTACGATCAACTAATATCAGAAAGTATGGGGAAGACATCATGATTTCGATGTTCAGTACTCCTAAACTCTTCTTGTTCTCTACCTTACATTTATGTTACGGTCTTGGTATGTGAGATATGGAAGCTGGCTTGTACTCCATGTCCCATTTCAAGTAAACAAAGCTTTGCATGGGCGGGATTCTTCATTGTCATTCTAATCTTGCTGAATTTTACAGGCTGCTGTAGCATTGTGGTGTGAACGGGCGTTGATTGAACAGCAATGTGCATCAACTACCAACTATCATCCCGGCACGCACAAATGTTGCAGATCTCTCAGGTACAACAGTGGATCTGATTGATAAAGAAGTTTCATCCTTCCTGTTAAACTCCCTCGTAACAGCCTTCATATGCCGCCGCAATCAAGCCAACAGGTACTGAATTGGCATCTGATACACCACTGCTTTCTGTAATTTATCATTTTATGGCATGGATATGCCATTGGGATGGCATCCAGTGGAATGATGAAATACTCCCTCTATGCTGTCTTTGTAGTCACTATAGCATTTTTATCATTGTTCGGGCCAGCTGATGCATGTCCCAAAATCTTTGCTCCAAGTAATGACAATCATCTGCATGGGAAATATGAGCAGAAAACAACATATAAAACAGATTTTAAGCCCAAAAAAAAAAAAAACGGGGTTTGGTTTTTACTATGGTTTTTTTTTTGGGGGGAGGGGTTTCCGGGTTTGTTCTTGGAGATCATACAGTTTGTCATGTTTAAGCCTCTAATTATCAACAACACCAGCTCAGCTGCTCACTGATGCTGTTTATCATGTTTTCTGTTGGCGACTATTTTGCTAGTTCATTTAATAAAACCATGAGTTTTTCATACAGTTTCAGTTTCACATATATCTAGTTTTGTCAAACTGGGTCATATGAATCAGATCAAAACACGAGTTCCATGACTTATGGTTGTGGTTCTGTTTCTCAGTTCAGCGTGAAATGCAGACTGTCTATTGTATGAATCATTAGCCAAAATGAGTCCGATAGGGCAAGCAACCGCATCAATTTCCAAATTCGACTTAATTTTTTATATCAATATCATAATTCTAGGATTATGTAATTACTATATCTTTACTAGTATCCTTGGAGTTTTTTTTTTTTTTTAAAAAAAAAACCTGTATTTTACAATAATACATGCACTTGTCTCAAAAACTTAGGAGGGTGATGCATTGCCAAATTCTTCTCACTTTTGCTTTGCTCTCACGTTTATCACCTTTCCACTATTGCATGTGGAGGGCATTTGTTGTTATTGCACAAGGGTAGTTTCCAAACATGCAGTCTACATGAGTATGTTCTTTTCAACGTATGGGAAGTGCTTATTAGTGTTTATTGTTGAAACATGTTGAATCAAATTGAAATATGCTGAAACATGCTAAATTATATTGAAACATGCTAAAAAATGTTGAATTGTTGAAGAAAATATAACTAAGTATTTTAAATAAGTACTTAACAATGCTTAATTGTACTTAATGATGCTCAATTATACTGAAAGTTGCCGAATTATGTCAAAAAATGTTGAATGCTGATGATAAGTTGAAAAGAACATGCTCAGGAAGCTCATTTTTTGACACAAATAAGCTTTTCTTTCTAAAATTGATTATCATTTTGAATCGGAGGGTATATATTCTTTGTATAGAACAAAGAAAGATAGAATTTTTAGATTTTTTTGAAAATTTTAGATTCTTTTTTGGTATTTGAGGTGCTGTTTTATTATAGAGTTTTATTATAATCGAACTACTTTCTTATCATATATTGTTTTCAGTCACAAGATTCATACTAGAGATCGTTTAAGGAAAACAAGTGCAAGCGACTTACTGACCTATATTAGTTTATGAGATTCTAGATTTAAGTCAAACTGCTAATATTATATATACCATTATAATTTATAAACTGCTTATCAAATTCTGCTCTAATATCTACCACAAAGGTCTGAATTTGTTAAACTAATGTTTGAGCAGGAGGGAAATTACATCTATTTAAGATAAAATTACATTAAAAATATGTTACTTTATCTTTGATGGCTTGTTTAATTTTTATCAGTTATAACCTCCATCTTCTTGGGTGCAGCTTTTTCAATAGCACTTTGGTTTGTATCAAATTGGGCAGTTTATTTATAAGGACGTGAACATGTGTCTATTCTTTTTTTAAAAAAGAGTGAACCGTAATATATATATATATATATATATATATATATATTGGATAACTATTTAGAGATAGCCTAAAACAAATGTACTTAAATAGCCTACTATAATCAATACTGTAATAGTGTATATCTTTATATTGGGCCTTGACCTATATTTGTGCCTTTATAACTAGAGATGACAGTAGACGAATCCGAGTCAGAGCTATTAGACCCAATATAAATTAGAAAGTCTCAATCTAATCAAATGAGACTCGAGGGTCTTAAGCGGGTTTGGGTGTAAGGGTTGTGGTTTGGGTTGGGTCTGGTTCTGAAAAATTCAAACCTAGACGCAATCCAAGACCCATTAATTTTTTTTTAAAAAAAGGTGACAAATGCAATTGGCTAAAGTAACTCTAAATCAGTAAACTCTAAAGTTACTTGGCATAGTGCCGGTCTTAGAAGAAGAGCTATTATGTTATATATGTTTGTGGATTTTGTCTTTATGGTTTGCACTAAAATATTATTTTTGGCATGTATCACATAAGCAAGAATACTTATGATATATGTTGTAAGATATTTTTTATTAAATATCATGTCTTTTAAATTCAATTATTTGTATTTAGAATGTAGCAATTCATGTTTGGATGTGGAAAAAAAATCTGTAATGTTACAGTTAGGAAATGTAGACCCGCCAGACCTACGGATCTCTGGGTCTAGGTCCCATCTTTGCAGACCAAATAAGTCTAGAGCGGATCTGGATTCAGATCTAAAAAATTAAATGAATATAAGTTCAAATGAATCCGACTCAAACCCGATGCATTGCGATCCATATTTATAACCCTACTTATTGATATATACACAATACTTATTGGCCTAGTTTAAGTAAGTACTCTAACTACCATAAAATAATATTTTCTTTTTTTTTTTTGGGCTTCTCTTATGTTCAATTGATAGTCCCACAAAATGGGTAACCTTGGAAAGATAATTCCCCACTAAACACTTGTGGATCTTTCACATATTACTTCCCAACTATTGTTATTTCTTTTCAACCAAAAGGGGCCCTCTTCTTCTCCTTCCACATCTTTCTACCTTGTTAGGTGGAACCTTCCACCACCAGGATTCGTCAAATCAATTTTGACAGAATCCTCAACTCCTCAACAGCAGGAGGTTACATCCTTCACGACTGGACTGAAAAACTACTCAAAGCAAGCGCAGCTTCTTATGGTCATACATCAATACTCGTTGCCGAAGCTAGAGTACTTCGGGATGGTGTTGGAGCAGCTATGCAAGCAGGATTTACAAAGTTTTATATTGAAGGCGACAATCTCATAGTGATTCAGGCTTTGACAGGTAAATCCATAGTGCCTTGAAAAATTGGCACAATTATTGAAGACATACATACATGGTTACAACAAGCTATACAATTCCATGCTACCCATATCTTTCGAGAAGCAAATATGGCTACTGACTGGCTCTTTAAATTTGGCCAGTCCATCATAGATCCCTTCTCTTCAGATGTTTGTTTTTCACCAGTGCTTGGTACTATATTGGCTAACGATGTAGTTGGATGCACTCTTGTGATAAGAGACGCTTAATATTTACTACCTTTCATTTTTACCATTGTAAAAAAGAAAAATTTATAAGGACATGAACATGTGTGTTCTCCTTTTAAAAAAAAAAAATGAACTGTATATATATATATATATATATATATATATATATATATACATATATATATATATATATATATATATATGAGATAACTATTTAGAGATAGCCTACAATAAATGTATTTGAAAATAGCCTACTATAATTAATAGTGTAATAGTGTATATATTTATATTGGTCCTTGACCTATATTTGTACCTTTATAACTAGGAATAGCGGCGGATTCTGGATCCAATCCATACCCATCAGACCCAACCCAAATAAGAGGGTTTGGATCTAATCAAATGAGACTCAACGGGTCTCAACTGGGTTTGTGTCCAAGAGATATGGGTCGAGTTGGGTCTGGTTCTGAAAAATTCAAACCTAAAGTCGACCCAAGACCCATTTAAGATCATTAATTTTTTTAAAAAAAATACAAATAAAATTGGCTAAAGTAATTCTAAATCAGTAAACTCTAAAGTTACTTTGCTTAGTGTCGGTCTTAGAAGAAGAGCTATTATGTTATGTTTGTGAATTTTGTCCTTGTGGTCTGTACTAAAATATTATTTTTGATGTATAACAGATAAGTAAGAACACTTACTTATGATATATGTTGCTAGAATCTTTTTTAATTAAATATTATGTCTTTTAAATTCAATTATTTATACTTAGAATGTAGTAATTCATGTCGGAATGTGGAAAAAATAATCTTTAATGTGAAAAACAATCGGGACCCGTGGACCCGTCTGACTAACGGATCTGTGTTTGGGTCCCATCTTTACAGACCCAATGAGTCTAAGGAATCAGGACTCGTGGACGCGTCTGACTCACGGATCTGAGTCTAGGTCTCATCTTTACAGACCCAATGAGTCTGAGGTGAATCTAAATCCAAGTCTAAAAAAATAAATGTACTTAAAATAGCCTACTATAATCAATACTGTAATACTATATATATTTATATTGGGCCTTGACTTATATTTGTACCTTTATAACTAGAGATGACAGTGGATCCTGAATCCGATTCAGCGCCAAAGAGTAGGGGCAATGATTGCCCCGCGGGAAGGAAATAAGGGGGGGCAAGCCAGTGGGCGGCCCGCCGCAGTGCACCGGTCAGCTCGAGGCCACCGGCTCGCGGGGCGGCTTCCTGCCCCGGGCCTTCCCCCTCACCTTTTCTCTCTTTTTTTAAAAGTTTTATTGTTTTTTACTTTGGTTTTGGATTTTAAAAAAAATAGTTGTGTGTTGGGATGTGAGTTTATGGGTATTATTTTATTTGGTGAGGCAAAGTGGTGAGCCAATCATTGGAGAGGGTGAGGCTTGTGAGACAAAAAGTTAGAGAGATGGTTGATGTGGCAGTGATAGGCCCCTATCGGTGAGCCAAATTTTTGGCTCACCATTGCTCATGCTCTTAGACCCAATCTAAATTAGAGGGTCTCAGTCCAATCAAATGAGACTCGAGGGTCTTAAGCGGGTTTGGGTTTAAGAGTTGTGGGTTGGGTTGGGTCTGGTTCTGAAAAATTCAGACCCAGACGGAATCCAAGACCTATTAATTTTTTTAAAAAAAAAAGTGGCAAATGCAATTGGCTAAAGTAACTCTAAATCAATGAACTCTAAAGTTACTTGGCATAGTGCCGGTCTTAGAAGAAGAGCTATTATGTTATATATGTTTGTGGATTTTGTCTCTATGGTTTGCACTAAAATATTATTTTTGGTATGTAACACATAAGTAAGAACACTTACTTATAATATATGTTGTAAGATATTTTTTATTAAATATCATGTCTTTTAAATTCAATTATTTACATTTAGAATGTAGTAATTCATGTTTGGATGTGAAAAAAATAATCTTTAATGTAAAAAACAGTTAAGACCTGTAGACCCACTAGACCTACGGATCTCTGGGTCTAGGTCCCATCTTTGCAGACTCAATGGGTCTAGAGCGGATCTGGATTCAGGTTTAAAAAATTAAATGAATATGAGTTCAATTGAATCTGACCCAAACCCGACGTATTGCGATCCATATTTATAACCCTACTTATTGATATATACACAATACTTATTAGCCTAGTTTAAGTGAGTACTCTTAACTACCATAAAATAATATTTTCTGTTTTTTGGGGGCTTCTCTTATGTTCAATTGATAGTCCCATAAAATGGGTAACCTTGGAAAGATAATTCCCCACTAAACAAATGTGGATCTTTCACATATTACTTCCCAACTATTGTTATTTCTTTTCAACCAAAAGGGGCCCTCTTCTTCCCCTTCCACATCGTTCTACCTTGTTAGATGGAACCCTCCACCACTAGGATTCGTCAAATTAATTTTGATAGAATTCTCAACTCCTCAGCAGCAGGAGGTTACATCCTTCGCGACTGGACTGGAAACCACTCAAAGCAGGTGCAACTTCTTATGGTCATACATCAATACTCGTTGCCGAAGTTAGAGTACTTCGGGATGGTATTGCAGTGGCTATGCAAGCAGGATTTACAAAGTTGTATATTGAAGGCGATAATCTCATAGTGATTCTGGCTTTAACGGGCAAATCTATAGTGCATTGAAAAATTGGCACAATCAGTGAAGATATACGTACATGGTTACAACAAGCTATACAATTCCATGCTACCCATATCTTTCGGGAAGCAAATATGGCTGCTGATTGACCATTTAAATTTGGCCAGTCCATCACAGTTCCCTTCTCTTCAGATGTTTGTTTTTCACCAGTGCTTGGTACTATATTGGTTGACGATGTAGTTGGATGTACTCTTGTGAGAAGAGGCGCTAAATATTTACGGCTCTTCATTTTTACCATTGTATTTTAAAAAAAAAAATTATAAGGACATGAACATGTGTGTTCTCCTTTAAAAAAAAGTGAACTGTAATATATATACATATATATATATATATATATATATATATATATATATATATTATATATATATATATATATATATATATATATATATATATATGACAACTATTTACAGATAGCCTACAATAAATGTATTTGAAAATAGCCTACTATAATTAATAGTGTAATAGTGTATATATTTATATTGGTCCTTGACCTATATTTGTACCTTTATATCTAGGAATAGCGGCGGATTCTGGATTCGGGCCATACCCATCAGATCCAACCCAAATAAGAGGGTTTGGATCTAATCAAATGAGACTCAACGGGTCTCAACCGGGTTTATGTCCAAGAGATATGGGTCGAGTTGGGTCTGGTTTTGAAAAATTCAAACCTAAATTCAACCCAAGACCCATTTAAGACCATTACTTTTTTTTAAAAAAGGGCAAATAAAATTGGCTAAAGTAACTCTAAATTAGTAAATTTTAAAGTTACTTTGCTTAGCGTCGGTCTTAGAAGAAGAGCTATTATGTTATGTTTGCGAATTTTGTTCTTGTGGTCTGTACTAAAATATTATTTTTGATTTATAACAGATAAGTAAGAACACTTACTTATGATCTATGTTGCTAGAATCTTTTTTTAATTAAATATTATGTCTTTTAAATTCAATTATTTATACTTAGAATGTAGTAATTTATGTTGGAATGTGGAAAAAATAATCTTTAATGTGAAAAACAATCGGGACCCGTAGATCCGTCTGACTAACGGATCTGAGTTGGGGTCCCATCTTTACAGACCCAATGAGTCTAAGGAATCAGGACCCGTGGACGCATCTGACTCATGGATCTGGGTCTAGGTCTCATCTTTACAGACCCAATGAGTATGAGGTGAATCTAAATCCAAGTCTAAAAAATTAAATAGATCTGGGTCCAGATGGATCTGACCCAAACGAGGCACATTTATATTTATGATTGATATTTACGCAATACTTGTTAGCCCAGTTTAAGTATCTATCCTAAATACTATAAAATAATATTTTCCTCATGTTCAATGATAGTCCCATAAATGGGTAACCTTGGAAAGATAAGATAATTCCCCACTAAACACAGGTGGACCTTTCACATATTACTTCCCAACTATTGTTATTTCTTTTCATTTCTATTTCCTAACCCTATTTCTACCTAATATTATTGGCCAATGGCACATTAGAAAGTGTTTAGACATCATTTCAAAATTAATTTAGACCTTATCATATACCCTTCTTTGGACAGGAATAGATCCCTGCCTCTCACATGACACAACCACCCCTAACTAAATCCATATATTTAGAACCACAAGAAAGCCCACACAACTTCAGAAGGATCAAGCAGTCCTCTTTGTTGAAGTTTTCTTCTTATCTAACTTTAGAATTCTCATTGAAATTTAGGGGTAACTTAATAATTATGAACTTGTGGTTAGTAAATATTTAAGGCATAAATTTGATTGTTTGTTTAGCTTTTTCTTGCCTTTAATATGAGTAGGGTTCCATACTTTGTCTCCAATGACATTAATTGTTTGGTAATACAATTTTTGGCTTTTTTTTTGGGTAGTATGTGAAATTGTTTAAACCAAAGTTTCATCAGATAAGTTTGATATTAAAAATACATGTAAACTATTTCTCAAAACTCGTTCTCCATCTCAGATGAACATAGCCATGAGAAACCATGAATCAGAATAGAAAAAACTTGTCCCACCTACGAGTAAATTTTTCGTAATAGCACAGATGTTAAAAAAAATAATTTTAAAGTTACTCTTGATTTGTCATCCATCAAATAAAGTTCTCCATTTAAAAACCCAAAAAAAAAAAAAAAAAATGTCACATGAAGCACATCAAAAATTCTGTTCATCTTGGCTGGGATGGTGAAATCATTAATTAAAGTCTCATCAAATTGGAAGGCCTCTCTCAGACATTGGTTTTGGATTTTAGCCACTAAATATTGAAAACAAAACACCACGAAAAATTGTAGCACATATGCTTTGTAGCCTGGAAATTAAATGTTGCATGTCTCCATGTCACAAATTAGTCATGGGATATTAATTGTGGGGAAGTGAAAGGTACAATAGTTAGGTGTGACAATTTAAAGTTCGATTTACTGATGCCATGTGAAAGTTTGCAAAATTTACTGAAATTGAATAGACCACATTTGATATCCCTCCTATTTTTAGCTGATTCTCTTTCTCAGAAGTGCTGAATCAACATTATGAACTGAAGAACTGAATTAAAATTAGTACTGAAATTAGATACATCATATTTGGTTGAAGAAACTAATGTAAAATTTTATGTTTATTAGTAACATTATGAATTGATGAATTCGTGAAAAATACGCACATTGTAAATTTTTATGTTTATTAGTAAGATTTTGAGTTGATGAATTAGTGAAAAAATATGCACGACTAAGGGTTTGTTCTTTTCGTTGGGAAATATAAGTTGGTAAATGGGTGAAGTTGGTTAAGATTAGCTGAAGTGGGTTGAAGTAAGTGTTTTTTTTGGTTGAAGTTGGTGAAAGTTGGTTGAATTTTTTTTTTTTGTATGATGGGTAGAAGTTGATTAAAGAGTGAAAAGTGGATTGAAATTTGTATTTTTTTATTGGAGTTCATGAAGTGGGTTAATAGGTTGACGTGAGTTGAAGTTGGTTAAGATTGGTAAATTTGAATTTACCAAGGAGAAGAACAGGCCTTATTACTAAGGTTTTCTTATCGAAGCTTAAAATAAAAATACTTTTGATGGTTTTTTTTTAAATTTTTTACCGTCCAAAAAGTGAAGATTAACTCACTTATGAGATTTTAATTTATTAATTAAATATGAAGATCTTAATTTGTATGCTAAGCTTCAAATTTAGTTCTTCATATTTATTCAAGAGCCGCTTTTTCTCTCTATTTTTTAATGGTGTGTTTGACAGGGTTGGAAATAATTTTCTACAAAATAATTTTTCATGTAAAATTAATTTTCATGTAAAATGATTTTCAAATCATATTTTCAGTTGTTTGGTAAAAGGAAAAATGAACTTTCTGGATAATGAGTTTGATTAGCAAAAAATGAACAAAAAAGCTAAAAATAATTTTCCTTATTCGAACTATATATCAAGGAAATAGACATGGAATAGAGAAAGAGTGTAAGATCCAAGAAACTTAAAATCAACTTATGCTCTATTCAAATTGAAAATATTTTTCTTCATTGTATGGACAATGACTTTTTCCTGAAAACGAATTTTCTCTCCTTGTTTTACCAAACACTGAAAAATAAGAAAATTATTTTCCAAAAAAATGATTTTCATCCCTGCCAAATACACCCTTAAAGCCATGGTGGCTCTGTATACCAATTCTTTTTCTTCAATGTCAAATAAATTTATTGCTTGTGACAAGTACATTTATAAAGGCCCTAGGGAGACCGGAGACTACACTATAAGAAGCACATACAAAATGAAAGTTAAGTTAATACTAATGCATTTAACTCGGCCTTTTATTAGACCAACAGTAGTTCGATCTCAGGGTAATGATGGACCCAAAAAAAAGGGTGTATGCATTCCAAGTTATTCAAGAATGTTGAGTTTAATCCCAAATATAGATGCCATCCAAGGAGCCCTGGGAAGGCAATTTCGTTTAATTTTTCTTAAAAAGAAAATTACCTCCCCAAAGAAAAAATTTTAAAAAAGGCACTTTACAAGTGGGAGTCAAATAGTCAAAGACAGCAATTATAAAAAGTTATATACAACAACTCAAGCTTTACAAGTCCGCGCACCAATTTTATCTAAACAAAGTTTAAAAATCAATTTGAAAATTTTCTATTAATAATAATCACTATGTGCCCCATCCATCCTTTATTTGCTATCAAAAACATTAATTTTTATAGTCTCAACTCCATAATATTTTCAGATTTTTCTTTTCTGTTACCCTATTAGTATTTTCATTGGTAAAAAAGTTTTTTTTTTTTTTTCAACAAGATGAAACGCATTTAATGTTTAATTTGACATATTTTTGAAATTCAGCAGTCATTACTTTTTTGGTGTTATAACTGTAGTCATAGTTATTAATAGACCTAGCAAAATTAACCCAAAATTCGAAACTCAAAACGAATGATTCGGACCTATATTCGACATCTGAAATATGTTTGCCTAAAAGTGGATCTGAAATTCGAATTGATCCGAACTGAAGTACTGAACCATACTCGACCTGAAATTTTCTACGAAGTCGCTTGTTTTTACATGACAAGCGTATTGGACCAAAAATTAATTGATTCGAAATCGATCCGAATCGAAGTTTACTTGACTCAAACCGAATTGTCCCCAAATATCATTTGACCCGAAATATAATCTAATCCGAACTTAATCCGATCCGTATTCAAACCGAATAACCATTTGACAGATCCATTTATTAAACAATATAAAAATGAAGAGGAAGGGGAGAATATCGAACCTACCAATATTTTAATTACAAGGATCCAAATTATCCAAGTTTCTTTTTTTTATGTATAAATAGGCAACACACCATCCACCTTTCCCCATGCACTCACCCAAGCCCACCTTATAACAGCCCACAGAAAACAGAGAGAAAAAAAAACAGAGCAACTCAGAGAGAGAGAGAGAGAGAGAGAGAGAGAGATGAAGAGTGAGAAAAGCCATCCAAGATTAAGGGCATCATGGGAAGGAAAGACCTACAATCATGGGTTTTCATCCAGTGAGATCGACTCCTTAACCAGCATTTGTGAAGCTGTTTTCCCTCCCCTTGATCCTCCCCCTCACCTTGATGAATATGATCATCACCAAATCAACGGCTCTCTTCAGTCCTTCTTCCAGTCTTCCGCCTCCCAAAAACCCATCCCTGATGAGGTAAATAACTTAACCATTTCGTCTACGTAATCACCTCTTCACATTTGTAATTACCCTTTTTCATTTGGGTCAAAGAAAGAGACTTTATCGGCTAAGTTAACTGATGAGCTTATCTTATGTGAAACGGTCTCACCCGAATGAAATTGTGAGTGACCTTTAAAAAAGGCGCAATAAAACGTGCATACAATGGTCTGTAAAACAATTTATGAGATTGGTGAATTTTTTTTGGAGTTGTTACTCAAGACCCGGCTTCGAATTCTGCTTATATCGACCTTCGTGAGCCCCTTTGCATAAAAAAAAAGAAAAAATAAGAAACCACACCCTCCCCCCTTCTCTTTTTTTAGAAAAATAACTTGTAATTGGTTTTACTAGTTTTTGAACATGTGGTGCTGCAGATAGCAGAGGCATTGAAAAATAGGGGATTGCCAGAGGCATTGGTCCTAGTAAGGGCAGTTTTGTGGTTACTATCCACAAAATTAGGGACACTTTTGCTTTGTGGGTCACTCTGTTTAGGGAAGGAGTGGCCTTTCATCACCCAGTTCAAGCATCTTCCCATTGAGAGGAGAGAGAAAGTCCTTCAGAATTGGTCAAGCAGCAGGTTCTTCAGCCCTCTTAGGATGGTCTTCTATCTCCTCAAGGCTTTGTGCCTCTACTTCTTCTTCTCCCTGGTAATTTTTTCAAACTCTCGACTAATTAGCAAATGGCCACCTTTTTTGATTTTTTTTTCCCCTATAACGTCAGCTCGTAAGTGATAAAGTTCTCTCATTACAAATCGTCTCTATTCATAAGGCTCGAATGTCAGACCTGATTTAAGGAGATCAGTATTTAATTTATATGTGTATGTCTGTGTTTTTTAACTGCGTACCTGCCACGGAAATTTACTGAGTGGCTCAACACCAACTGCCATGTTCATATTTTAAAGTTAAATCATTAACATTAGTAGGCAGCATATTATCGAATATTGGTTGGGTTATTTTTGACTCATGACAATATTGGAATTTGGTAGTATCTGACGTCTAGACTGAGTGAAATGTTAACATCAAATATTTGGTAGTTAAGGGTCTTAGTTTCACATAGGAGGGCAATGTGTAATTTTATCCAAGTTTGATTTTTGAAGGGTTAAAACTCTTACAGTGTTCGTTTGGGATAAATAAGTTAAGTAAACTAATGTATTAAGGGTGTGATTTTGTTAGGAATAGCGCTAGGACCCAAATACCTGAATTTGTCTAGTTATGAAAAAACCAGGTACGGTCATAAATTTTTCGTCCCAATTTTGAATCCGAATATAAAATTTTTCATATTTCTATTGTCCGAATCCGATTTTGATCAGAATTTAGCCTTTTCCGATTGTCCGACCTGAAAAAATTCAGATGTTAGACACCAATTTCTTATTCTAATTATTGATGTTGTTCGATTTGTCCAATCCAAATTCGACCTGAACCTAAATTTTTGTCCACGCTAGTTGGAACCTCCTTAATGGATAAAAAAAATTAAGAAATATAAAAAGTATAGGTATTTGGCATTTGGTAACGTATGCTCTATAGATTGAGTGAAATGTCAACATCAACTTGGATCAGTTGACAATAGTTAAGAGTCTTGGTTTCACATATGAAAACAATGCGAATTTTGTTGAAGTTTGATTTTTGAAGAGGTTAAAACTCTGGTGCATAAGATTCGGTTATTGGGTTGAATAAATTTTTCCAAATCTACGTACCTCTTTTATTCCCTTTCTCTGACTGTGACATATAAGATGATAGTTGTCACACTACACTAGGGCATATATAACATTATGTTCTCTTAGTTTGAAATATTGATGATTATTAAAGTAAAATCATCTTGAATGACTAGTCAATATATATAATTTGATTCAAACTTGTTCACGAAGTGTTATGCATGTAGCAATGATTTTTTTAAAAAAAAAAAAATATATATATATAGATATGACCTCACACATATTTAAGAGTTTTTCGGAGTACTATGCGAAGGTAATTGTCGTGGAGGAAAAAAATGTTGACCAAATGAAATAATGTGGAGCTCAAAATTTGAATGTGAGTCTATTTTAATCTTTTCTGTCTGATGATCAAGTTCCGATCGAAACTGTTGAAATTGTTCCACTGGCAAGTCAACTGAATTGTTTTAATGACAAAAATTGTCGATTAAATTCGTGTGGCGGAAATAAATGTTAACCAAATGAAAGTAATTTAAGCTCAAAATCTAGATTTGGTTCATTTTAATCTTTTCAATCAGATAGTCAAGTTTCGATCCAAATCATTGGAATCGAATTTTGCACTTAAATTTCGGTCGATCATATCGCCAAAATATTGAAGGGAGAAAATCAACTTTCTATTTTCTCAAAAAGGAAATCATTTTCCTCCATTGGGAGGAAAATTTTCCTTGAAAAATAGTTTTCCATCCTTTATTGTGTCAAACAACAGAAAATTAAAAAATCATTTTTCGAGAAAATCATTCGCCCCCAACCAAATATTGCCTTAGTGCAATTGTTTATGATTATTCTAATACTCTATAATCTTTGATATGCTTAGCTTGTTTATCTAGCATATAATAATTAGACTTTACACGTTACATTTGCGTTTGAAAATGTGTATAAAATATGGGTCTTTTTCTCCTTTTCTTGCTCTACTAAGCAAAGCCTATATGCTTGAATTTCTTGTCAATTCTTCCTGAATGTGGAGTTTGAATTTCTGCCCCTTCCCCCACTACTACCTAAGTCCCCAATTTTAACCATTTTTAATTCATATATCGTTCATAATAATTTCTGTTTAATAATTTCTAAGCAAATCACCAATAACATTTCTTATGTGCTATTATATTCAAATCAAAATTCATATTTTAAGGATCCTACTAAGATAAAATGTGAGGCATCATTTCAAAAGCGCTTGCAGTTCGTGTTATAGATGTTATATTTTTCCTTATTTTGGGAGCTTATTTTCGATTAAATGCCTATGTAATTTTGACTTTATAGGTTTGTATTGTTGTGCGGCGGAATATTTCATCTGTGAGGTCCATCTCCGATCGAAAACCCCTTAAAATTCTTCCGTACTTTACTGTAGGCATTTAGTTTATACAATTTTTATGTAAAATAAGATAGAGTTCTATCAAATCATCAATGGAAGGGGGGGACTCTGTGTTCAAAGATTTTCCCCCCTTTTTAATCCGACAATAACTCAAAATCAACTGCCTATGGGTCCAAAATGACATATCTTTATCTTTAATGATTGAATTCCGTAAGAAGTGGATAAAGACAAAGTTATAAATATCGACATTTCATTTTCTTCACCCCGTTAACGATCTTGGAATTACCTGAAATATTAAATATATTGTGTCGGGTGTGCCCCCCTTTTCAACACTAATAGACAAACACATCACTAGCTGTCTTAGCTAGGTTGGTTAGCCCATCAATTTTTCCTAACAACAATCCCCAGATATTTATTGACTTCTCTTTATCATTGATAGCTACGTATTTTTCTACAACGTAGTGATAGTTCAACCACGGAATTTAAATTTTGGAGTGACTTTAGTATTGATATCAATTTTGGTTTATATCCAACTTGTTCATGATTGTGCATATTGCGAAACTTCACAATAAAAGATAAAATGAATACGTCTAATATGTTAAACCATCTTTGTACGTGCGTTAATTTACCCATCCAAAAAAAAATGGTCATAATAAAAGACATCTAGGGAGTGCTAATTCATGATTTTTTTGTGTTTTTGAATAGGTAGATGATCAATGCCACAACCCAGCATGGGAAGCCATAGGCTACAAACCGGATACTGTGGGTGCCGCCACCAACAAAAGTTTCAACCAGGAGCGGCCGCTCGAAAGGGGCATCGTCGAGACCCTCTACGAGACCCCCTCAACCCTGGTCACCTCCCTTGCCAGCAAAGGACTCAACGTCACTGAGGATCCCCACACCAACACCTACAAGATCAAGTGTGATGTTGTCATTGTGGGGTCCGGCTGTGGGGGCGGAGTGGCAGCAGCTGTCCTAGCGGGGGCGGGTCAGAAGGTGGTTGTCCTTGAGAAGGGAAATTACTACACTGCCCCTGACTACTCCTCCCTTGAAGGGCCCTCCATGGATGAGCTCCTAGAGAGGGGAGGCATGATCACCTCCACTGATGGCTCCATCATGTTTCTCGCGGGGTCCACTGTTGGTGGTGGGTCTGCTGTCAATTGGTCGGCTTCTCTCAAGACTCCAGACTTGGTCCTAAAAGAGTGGGCTGAGGAGCATGGGCTCAGCCTGTTTGGGAGCCCACAGTACAGGTTTGCCATGGAATGTGTAGGCCAGAGGCTCGGTGTCACCACAGGGTGTGTCAAGGAAGGGTTTCACAATCAGGTCCTGAGAAAAGGGTGTGAGAATCTTGGACTTAAGGTGGACCGAGTCCCACGAAACTCGTCAGAGGGCCACTACTGTGGATCATGCTACTATGGGTGTAGGACTGCTGACAAGCAAGGGACCGATGTCACTTGGCTCGTTGATGCTGTCAACTTAGGAGCAGTGATCATCACCGGCTGCAAGGCCGAGAGGGCTCTCCTTGTGGGTAACCCTAAAGGTGGTAGCAGAGAAAAAAGATGCATTGGAGTGGTAGCCAAGTCTGTAAATGATAAGATCACTAACAAACTCCAAATCGAGGCCAAGGTGACAATATCAGCATGTGGGTCGTTACTGACGCCCCCGCTCCTCATGTCTAGTGGGTTAAGGAACAAACACATTGGGAAGAACCTCCACCTCCACCCCTCTCTGTTGGTATGGGGGTATTTCCCAACTGAAAGATCATGTCTCGATTTTGAGGGCAAAAGCTATGAGGGTGGAATAATCACATCTGCTCATCGAGTGGCATCACAGCAAGGTCCTAATTCGGAGCCAAGAGCCCTGATCGAGACTCCATCCTTAGGGCCCGCCTCCTGTGCAGCCGTGACCCCATGGAAGTCTGGGATGGATGTGAAAAAGAGGATTTTAAGGTATTCAAGGACTGCCCATTTGTTTGTGATGGTGAGGGACAAAGGGGCAGGGGAGATCAGGTCAGAGCAAAGGATCAGTTACCAGTTGACTCCATTAGACCGAGAAAATATGACTGCGGGACTCAGGAGGGCCTTGAAGATCTTAATAGCAGCTGGGGCTACTGAGGTGGGGACTTACCGGAGTGATGGTCAGAGGATTGAGTGCAAAGGGAAGAGTGAGGAACAAATCGAGGGGTTTCTGGGGTCAGTTTTTGCCACTAACGGGCCGTTGGCACTGACAGCACGTGCCTGGGGAGTCTACTGCACAGCACATCAAATGGGGAGCTGCAGGATGGGAAGGAGCAACAAGGAAGGGGCGGTGGATGAGAATGGACAGACTTGGGAAGCAGAAGGCCTGTTTGTCTGTGATGGTAGTGTTTTGCCTGGTGCAGTGGGGGTCAATCCTATGATTACCGTACAGTCTACTGCTTACTGCATCTCCAAGAGACTTGCAGAGTCTTTGAAGAAAGGGGAGTTCAGGTGCTAGAGTAGAGATTATAGTTTAAATAATTTGTTGTGTGATGGTTAGGTTATGAAACATAATAGGTTAAGCAGATATCATTTGTCAGGTAATCAGTGCTGAAAGTCCTGATCAAATGGTGTGGAATGTATGATTCAGTTATGTGGAATGTGTGATTCAGTGATGCATAATGCCGAACTGCACAAGGTTCTGAATCTGTCACAACTCATTCTTAGCAATTGGAAGAACTTCAAAATTTTATTGATTTTGAGAAATTGCATATCTGTCACAAAAATTTAGGATACATTGAGAACAATAAAGAAACCACCCCAAAAAAAGTTAATGATCCTCCGGTTTTTGGAGGACGTTTGTTTGTCTCATGCATGCTGCTGGGAACTTTCAAATGATGATGCTTCTTCTATACAGAAGGGGCTTTGGTAGTTGCAGGTTATGATACAATCCAGAAGCAAGAAATTTTCAGCTGTACCTGATGATATCGTGCTGCTTGCTCCATTTTTCATGGAAGATGTAAATAAAAGTTGCATTTCTTCCGTCATGAGGAGCGGAAAATGTCTATGCATGTCATATCAGTAACCTACTTCAGCCATCCCAATCAGTCCCACGGAATGGCAGAGGAACCGTCTTAACTGCCCTGAACTTGCCCACATTGTTCAAGTGCTCATTCTCCAATCTGTTAGTTAAGAGAAATAAAAGCCAAAGAGAACAATTACAAAAGAAAATAAAATCAAAGCTTGGGTCTTTCGCCAGTTCTGACTTACTGACAACATGGGTAAAAACAAGAATACGAGAGCCTTACCTATAGAAATTCCAATGCCCACGTCGGACTACTTCTAGTGAAGCCAAGGCAAAGTCTAAAAATTTAGCCTCGACATTTCCAACTTTTATAAATCTCATCACGCTCTCCACCCAGGCAACTCTCAGGATCAAATTGATGGCCTACAAATAGCTTCCTTTTTTTTATTGATTTCTTGTTGACAAGTAGAAGAAAAGGGAACAGAAAAGGAGCTAGATGGAAACTTACAATTGAAACATAGTAAATGCATTTGCTCCTCAGAATAAGATCATCTCTTAGCCAGGGATGTTTGGAACTAGGGTTGAAGAATCCCCAGTCCTGCACAAAATCCCAATATAACTGATATATTGTAGCGGCAGCAGATGTCACCACAACTACTACGGTGCAGAGAAGTGATGGGTCCTGTTGCTGGGCATAAGTTAATCTGGCACCAGCTGCGACCATGGCTGACACGTACTTGCCCAAATTAGCCAATTGTTTTGGGTCAGATTCGTCAAACCATCTTCTAGCACACTAAAAAAAATGGTCAATTAGAGTAGGCTTGGACAGTGCATTTAAGAAAGTCGAGAATTTGTAAAAACTTAATCACATCACTCTCGATTAATTATTTCAGCACTCAACTGAAAAGTAAATTTGTCAACTGCTTGTTTACCTGCATAGCACGCCAGTAATAAGGTGCGAAGGAGATAACATAAGCAAGTTCTCTATACACTTTTCCTTTCTTGCAGACATCAAAGTGGTGTGTCTTGAAAGCTCCAGCAAGGAAGTAGCAGGCAGTTGTTTCCATATGCCTCAGCAGAGGAATCTGCAAAGAGTAAATAATTGATTTACACACATCAATTACATGCAGGATGTAGGATAATCAGCACTTTCCATTTTAAAGCGCAAATTTTATCCTAGTGTTCCAATCTCAAATTACCTGGCTAGTCAGCTGGTCAGCCATGAAAAAATCTACCATTAAGACCTATCATACAAATTCAAATCCAAAGGGGATTGCCTCAATCAGATGAGTAGACCATGACAACAAAACACAACATATATCACTTAAATTTCCGATAAACACTCAATTTTGCACATACACACCTTATATAATGGAGAGAGTACAATGTTCCGTATCACTTTGAGGAAGCAATATCGGGTTGGACGATAGAATACATTGAACGGGCAAATAAGAAATGCAAAGAAAATCTGAAAAGGCATAAGACAAGAGTTTAATGGCTTATGCAGTAACAGAAGTCCATGTACTGATAACACTGCAGAACATGAATGAGGAAAAGTCTAGGAATGACTAACCAGGAGAAGGATGCCAGGAATGGCGTCAATTTGCCGTGAAGGGAAACCACTAGACCTTAAAATGAGGTGGATGATCATGGCGCCAACCACAGAAGTCATCAAGGAGGTGCAGATGAGGAAGGCATCTCTATACTTGAGGGCTGTCTTTGGGGAGAATTCAAATATGAATATATAGTTGATCCTCGTTGCCTTCCACATAAGCAAGTTGCACCCATACATGAATAAATGCAAGCTCAATAGTGCGAATGTGCTGCCAGAAAATACACAATGAACAGAAAATGTTGTTTCAGCATTGTCATAGCCTCATAGGTAGTCAAAAGGTATACATTTATAAAGAAATCATCAATTTTCTTTCTCTTTTTGTACCCCTACCCCCCCCCCCCCCCCCAAAAAAAAAAAATCTTGGCAGTTTAAGGGGACTACTTGAGTGGACCAGAACTCAGCCCAAACTAATCTCCTTGCTCTTTGTGTAAGAGTCTGGAGCCACCATTGGTTGTGCGCAATCTGGATCAACTAAGTTTAAGCCCACTCGTTTTTGTGGACTCTACCATTGGGTTAAGGTGGGTTACCCCTTTGCTATTGGAGCCTTCACAGTACCAAAAAGTCTGATATTCTTACTAGACTTGCCGCCAAAATATGGCTCCTCTCAGTTAGACCAAGTAAACAAAATACTCAGGCGTGATACTAGATCAACAGGAATAGGGAAGAAAAGTGAACGAGGTTAATGTTAGTTTCATCATCATTACATTCTCCTCAATAATTCAAAAGAATATTAGAAGACAAAAGGACTATAATTGTGAAAATACCTAAATATAGGGTAGACAGTCTCCATGTAACCAGATTCATCTTTGCTTCCCGGTGAAAACATGCCAGAAATATGTGCCAGAATAGCATACACAACAAACAGGGTCACAAAACAACCTGTGAACAAGCCTGTACCAACAAAGCGAAGGCAAGGAAAACAGATTAGCTTAGATATGTTTAGAGTGAAAATTTCACATCAATCAAGTCGTCCACTAGTAATTAGCTGTCCAATTACATTTTTATCCCAGTCAAGTTCACAAATCACATGCCTCTTAAAAAAAAAAAAACAGCACGTTTTGGTACTACTGACCTGATATTGAGGCCTTACTAAATTTAGATAGTAAAAGACATGATAATGGAACTATAATAGATAATGTTATTCAGCAACACACTTTAAAATAATGGTATGTCTAAGACTGAATTCAGCCAAAGGCTAATCCACAGTCTTAAAGTGCTAAGGTCACCAAAGTACTGTAAACAAGTAATTGGCAACACTGTCATCAGCGTTGACACTTGACATTGAAACAATAATGCGAGTCCAGCGATGACATTCATTCCAGAAGAAGCAAGGGCTCATTATCATTTAATTGTAAACTGTTATCTAAGGGCATTTACGTGCGAAATAAACTTACCAACAAAAAAAGTAACCATGTGAGAGTCTTTCTGTTGCTGGGGACGCAAGAACTTCATAGCCTTTTTCCTATCATTGTCCGTGAAGTGCTTGGTGAACAAGGATTCCACTTCATCCATTAGCCTCACCACCTTTATCACCAGCACCACCAAAACCCACAATAACCCCAAAAGAAAGTAACTCAATTAGACGAGGTGTTTTCTTTTTTCTTTTTTTTTGGGTGCCAGAGAACCCATTTCCCAATTCAAAAACTTGGCAATAAATAACGCAACTCTTAAAAGCAGTATCAGTAGCTAAATCTCATATCCGTTTCTACAGCCTGCGGTGTGCTACAGACTTAAAGAAAGGTTTAATCTTTTTTAGATGATCAATCTCTTTGAGACCACTTTTTCATGCTTAATCCCCTCTCTGAAGATGTGGAGTTCCAGGGATTCTTGTGAGTAAATTTGATTGTTATAAACTCCGAAATGACCTTAATGCAAAATGATATCAACCAATACATAAGGGTTCAATGGATACTAACAATGACTTGGCTATGAGTAAGGAGCCTGATCTTGTTTCCATAATCCATACCTTGTCAGAACTGATAAAATGGGAACTCCTAACGATCTTCAAATAACTAGCAGATGTCTGTCGATTAGCCACCTGTATGAGGAAATATAATTCTCACTTTCATTATCATGGTCTCTTCAAGAAAAAGAGAATTCTTTTTAGAGCACAGATACACACAAGCTGCATCTTTTCCTATCTACAACTTCTAAGGAACCACATTATCAGGCTAATATTATGTGCCCATAACAACTTTTATGGAAGATATACATGCTTCCAATAATAAGTGAGTAAGTGATCACTAGTTAAGGAATCCTACACCAAATGTGGGAAGAAATGAAGATCAAAGGTACCAACTCCCCTATTAGTGTTGATGTTTGAACCATTCTCATCTTATGTAATCAACATGATTGATGCAGCTCAATTAATAATCATGAATATTAGTCTATGTATTGAACCATCTAGCCCATAGGCCCCACACGTCTTGGAGTGGGAGAAAAATAATCAGGGGTGGTGAAAGGAAAAATAACCCAAATCAATTTAGCAAGGGGTTACTAGATATTGTTTGGTTGTCGACCCTTAAATGATGAATGTGTAGTGCTATGATGACAAAATTTCAACATCATACCTTGTCAAATTTCTTGAGAATCTTTATGAAAGCCACTATGTTGAGTGAGCTGTAAAAATGAGTTATCAAATTAGTGTTCTGATTTCCATGAAGAAATCCGGCAATGCTATATGTGGAATAAGAATGAACTTCAATTAAACAGACAATAACCACTAACATATTAGTAATGCACTGCGAACTATTAAGAAGGCACCTAAAAACACAGATTCTATCACTCAAGAAAGTTACAGGAATAGCATATTTAGTTTTTTAATTTCTTTGTTTTGGAAAAAAGGATTGCCTCTGACATGCTGATGTTAAAAGAAAAAAGAGTGACTGCTCAACACTCTATGTAGCTTTAAGGTATTAAAAACATCTTAAAAAGCTGCATGTAATCTTAGTTCTCGTCATGCATCATTTGTCACTTGAAAATAGCATCATTACTCTCGCCACAGTGTTCTCACATTAATTTGCATGCTCGCATAGACAGACAACTAGAATTGGTTCAAGTCGAAATGGACTAAAACAGCCACAGGAAAGCAGTTTTGTTTACTTTAGAATCAACCCTGAATTTGAACCCCTAATACCACTATTAGGATTAGATCAATATGATGTTTTCTCAATATGTATAATACTCAAGAAATAATGAGGACTCGTATAATTACTTGGTATGTAAATATACACCTGTAAGTTTTCAGAAGGCCAAGACCCCTGTAGAGTTCTACAAATGCCCCTCTGATCATCTTCTCAGCACACTGTATTTTCTTCTTGTTAATGAGCTCCTTGTGCCCCTCCTTGCTAGGGCTGTTCACCAGTTCCTCCCAAAACATGGAGGTGACAGCAGAGATGGTCCGGGTAGGGGTGGTGGCTGGAATGTCGATCCTGAGGGCCATCTTGGGCTTCCCTTTCTTAGTCTTCAAACGGGTTGCAGCCCCAACAAAATTCAGCCCATTTTTCTCAAGGGCAGCTATTACCTCATCTGTCTGTGATGAGGCATCTGTACCCTCATTGGTTTCAGGCATGTTCTCTGCACATTATCATTTGCCATGCTCTTTAAACAATCAAGCCAGGAAAACTTTACATAATAGTTCCATGTCATAAATCTATTCACTATACATATTGGTACATGTCCAACTCTGAGAGCAGAAGTTCTGGTTTTTCACAGAGGAATTCTAACAAACAGTTGGTGGGCAAAATCATGAACTCCATAATACAGCACCCAACACAAATCCCAGAAGCTAAATGTTGATATGAATGCAAGGGGTATAATCAATAATTGCATATTAGTCACAAACATCATCTGCTGGAAATTTTGGCGGCTTTTGGGAGGTGGGTAAGGAAAAGATGGGTATCTTGAAGTGATCAAAGAGAAAAGCAGACAAAATGGGATTGAGGTCGATCATTGACAGATGATTTTACGCTTTCCATGAATTCAGTTGGTGTCAAATCCCATTAACAATGTATGCATTTCATGAGAGTTCCACACGACTCTGAATTCGTCTCTCTGTATCTCATTCGATTGGCAACTTTCTCCAAAAAGTAAACCGTAAAAATTTTCATCGGTGCTAAGTGTTGATTGATTACGTCACCCTTTTTTCCTTTTTTGGAAATTTATAATTTCCTGAAATTGCAAACAAAATACATTCAATACAAATACAAATTACATTTGATATTATGGTATATTATACTAGGGGGACAATAATCAATTTCCTTCTCCAAAGCCACCTCCCCACTTATCTTCTTCTTATGCTGTTTTTAGTAGTAATTTGTTTAAATAGTCTCTTCAATTGAGAGATTGATCAATCTCTTATTGTAATACTTACATTTCTCTCTGCATTTGTGCTAGTTAATTTTATGTTTATTTATTGTTTTCTTCATCTGTTTTTGTAATTCGAAAGGGATGGATCGGTCTTGTATTGTGAACTGGGTATCCGACAGAGTTCGACCTTTCAAGTATGGTAGTTACATCAGTAGAACGTCTTGCTCAAAAATACTACACCAAATTAGCAGATCAACTTGCATCGAGAAATTGAAACAGATCTGTAGTCTCTTTTTCAAATTATACGCGGTAGCAACGATCGTGAGAAGATGGGCAATTAGTATGTTTCAAGTTAATATTTTTGATGTTGAGGTTTGTTTTGATATGAAAAATTGTATTTGTTTATGTCGAATATGGGTTATAAATGTCACATGGTTAATTATCCAATGAATTCTTCCATTCCATTGAAAAAAAACATGTCATTTTATACTAATTTGACTTCTCAAATATGTAACCAATTGCACCCCCCAAAAGAAAAAATATTCAATGCATCATATGCATGCATGTACAAGGGTGTGGGTGGCCTAAGGTGTCTGCCACTAATAGCAGACCTGGATGTCATTAATTTTAATTACCAGTATTTGTTTATTTTATAGAGATACCTTAGTTGGATTCTCCTAGTAGATCGACAAAGGGCACTCATAATCTTTTTTTTTTTTTTTCAAGTTATATAAGACCACTTTGTTTTTTTTTTTTAAAAAAATAATCTTGGAATCCCACCACTTGTCTGAATTTTCCCAAAAGGAGCAGGTCTATACAAGAAAATGACGGGTCCAACTTATATTATATATATATATATACATATATATATATATATATATATATATATGATTAAAAAAATTACAAGTTACTATTACAAACTCAATTATAAAGGTTTTAATTTAGAAATATAAATAGTATAAGAACACTTAATTTAAAAATTGACCAAAAATAAAGAACATCCTCCTCGAACTTACAATTAATTATCTTTCTGTTAAAATTTTTACTGATCTCAAATCTATAAATTCGAGTTACCATCAAAAAATTTCCTTCCCACCTCATGTATATCTCGAATCCATAGATTTGAGTGTGGTTAAGCTATATCAACTCCTTTTTTCCTTTCTTTTTTTCTTTTGTTTTTTTGGGAGGGCTGTCAAGGTGGCAGCCCACTAATCTTCTTTCAACCCAAAAAAAAAAAAAAAAAAAGATGTTTAATTGCTCTTTGAGCATGAAGCTTTAGCTGGAAAACTACGATGTTTTGGACATTAGCGACTTAATGTGGGTAACATGCTAATTAGATCAACTATAAATGTATATGTCTTACTACCATTATTGTATTCAAATGATCCAAATACAAATATATTCTTTCCCTTTTTTTGGTTTGTATTCATTTGTTATAATTAATTAACATATAGTATGCATTTCAAATTTCTTATGATCTTACTTACCGGAGTAATCAGAGTTTTGAGTAGACGATGATATGGAGGAAGAGATAAACCCCCCACGGAAAGATGAAGACGTACTACTCGGTGACCGGAACTTTTTCCGGCGATGTTGATGTAAGACTTCCTTAAGGTCAAGTAATATTTGGAGCTGCTTATGTAGGGCCTCCCCTTTCTCTATCAACTCCATCTCCCTTGCTGTGTAAAACTGGTTCACGTTCTCCAACTCCTCATCCAACCTTTCAAAGAACTTCTTTACCTGTTCAAGTCATTCACAGTAAATTTTACGTAAAACCGTCCCATGCAAAATAATAATGAGACGGGTAGACATTAAACCGTTTAATTTTTGTTTTTTTTTTAAAAAAAAACAAACCCTTCTTATGTAAATTGTCTAACGATAAACTCTTGCGAAACAATCTCACACAAGAATAAGTGTTCACATTATTGACAAGATTGCATGATGTAACATTCTTATACTTTATTTAAACATTTAAACTTCAAATTCAAAAACCATTAACTGCCTACTACTATCCAAAGAAAAAATTTACCTCGTCCTCTTCGGAGAAGAGTTGAGAGAGTTCAGTGTCATGAACTTCTTCTATATCTTCTTGCTCTTCATCACCTTCCAAAGATTTGCTCTTCACCACTTGCAACTGTTCAACTCATTTGCTTGTTATTCAATATTCACGCAATAAACTCTTTTTTTTTCTTTAATTAATTTGTTATCTTTTTTTATCCCCTTTTTCTACTTTAATTTTTAACTTTTTCTGAGGAGTTTTTCGTTAGAATTCAAGGACACTGAAGTGCGGGCCTACGGAACATATCCTGTTCAAATAAGGTCGTCTGAGGAGTTTTCTTGTTAGTGTATCGTGCTGCTTTCGTGATGATCATGCCAAAAATGGCCCCATAATTATTCACAACGGACCCGATTTCAAGATAAATTTTTTTGGTTTCGTCTTAACTGCAACAATCTCCACAAGAAAAAGAAAAGATAGTGACTTCCTTGTAACAAATTCATACAAAAATACCAAAGATTTAAACATAAATGCTTACAATGATTGTATGTACTATGATAATCATGCAAGAAAATTTCGAATAAAACAAACAGATATAGCCCAAAGCTCCACGCAACCACTTCAGATATTTTCCAAATTTTTACTGTCTCGTTGAACTAGTAAATGACCTAAATTTTGAATCTAATGCATAGATTGATATAAGTGATTTGATATTTATCTTAAATTTGAAATAAATATCGAGTTTGCTTCTTATAGATGTAAAAAGCCTAAACAAAGGATCAAAATTAAAAAAATTTAAAAACCTAAAATCTCCTGAAATAGGCCTCACTTCTTTTTTCTTTTTTTATTGACTCCCTTCAATTAAGAATCCACGCCCTATATCAAAACCAAAAATATAAAAATCTATAATTTTGGGTTCTGTGTCTTTTTATTTTATTTTATTTTTACACAAGTGCAAACTTTAATTTTTAAAACGTAGTGAACATCCTATAATTAAACTAGCCTAAGTGTTATGCTCCTTTTTTTTTTTTTTTGGGTCTTGGATCCTCCATTTTACTGGAATCGAGCTATTGTTGGCCCAATAAGGGATAAAACTCTTCCATCATAAATTTTCTTCATTTACAAAACTCGAGTCCGAAACCTTACTTAAGAAGAATAAGCGTCAATCCACTTGAATTAACCTGTGTTGATTATGCTCCCTTTCTTAATCTCAAATAATGCGACGCATTTTCTCGGTGAACATTTTGGAACTACTACTCCAATAACTAGCTAGAAGTGTCACCTTCCAGCTTTGTGGTTCATAGTTTAATTCCCATCACTGTCATACTTTTCGCTTTAACAACACCCCTCCCCAAAAAAATCTTTAGTATATTTAGAGGTGCATATCAATCCGACACCAACTATGTAACACATACTCAAAATTATATAGCATGAAAATAATACAATAGACGCTATCTAGTGGCAGCTTTAAAGTTTTGCTTAAAAATAACCCGCTTCTAAATTCTTATGCGTAGGTGCAGTTCACAATCATAACTTTTATGGGTGTCAACGTAAACAGACTTTATAAATCTTTAGATATTTTTGTCAACAAGAGTCAGAGATACGGTCTTAAAAATACTGAGTCCGCCATCGATCTTGACTTAGGCATATATACTGAAGCATGCCATTAATTCTATTACATTTGATAATACATACTCAGCATGCATGATAATAACCTTATGTGATATTCTCGTGCCAACGTCATGATTTCTCAAGAGAAAAAGGTTGAGTACGCCTCTAAAATACTCTACATATGCCACAAGCAAGACATAAGCCTTAATCCCCCTTGCCCCCCTAAAATCCACGTAAATGATCAAAATAGAAACTTATTTTTATTTGAATATTGATATATATATATATATATATATATATATATATATATATATATATATTTCGTTTTATATATAACCGTTATATAAATATTTCAAAAAATAGTCAAGTAATACGGTGAATAAATTAAACCCTAAAATATCAAGGTTATAAACCTTCGGGAAGATTAGTGCGAAGTTCCTACCTCTTTGTCTGTAGAAGAAGAACCTTTGTTATGGAAGACATGAGAGATGGAGGAGGCAAGGGATCGAACTGGGTCGAAAATGGAGCGCCCGAAATAAGGCCATCGGGTCGGGTCATAGTCTTGGGCAGAAGGCTTTGATTTTCTGCAGAGTTTGATTTTCTTGATATGTTTTTTCAGCTGCCAATAATTTACAAATGCTTCCTTCCATTCTGGGATCAGCTGTGCTTCTAACTCCTTTGAAAACTTCACCATTTATTGTTTTATTTTCACCGCTTCTTCTTCTTCTTCTTTTCTTGCTTGAATTGAATGAAGGAACTCAGAAAAGAAAGAAGGGGGAGGGGAAGGCTTGCACTAGAGAAATAATACTACAACACCTTTATATAAGGGTGGGAGAAAAAGAAAGAAGTGGTTTGGTAAGATATGTTACTTTTTTATTTTTTCAAGTTTTTCTAAAAGTGATTCCACGAGTGCACTAAGATGTTTTTTTAAAAAAAATTGATTTTTAATGTAATAATTGATCACGCTAGCAAAATAGCAGGAGATAACAGCATACTATAGTGAATTATGTATTTTTATTTTTACCGTGCAGATTAGATTAAGTGTTTTGATACGTACTGGTTCTCTTTGAGCAATTACGTCTCATATTCAAGATTTGAGAATGGAGAGAATGTGATAGGAGTTAGAGCACTATTCTTAATCTGTTGGTTAACATAACTCGACTTCAATAAATTCTAAAATTTTAGAAAAATAATTTTAATATTTATATTCTTTTTGGGTAATGCAAGACATCACATCACAAGAAAACATACAACTTGGCAAAGCATATGGCGTAATCTTTGTAAGGTTGTGTAAAAATCATGGGCTATGAAACCAAACTAAATGCCCATCCTTAGATAAGTTCTTAAATTTCTCTTTGTCAGGTTTATATATAATATAAGGTTTTCCATATTAAGGTTTTGTTTTGGTTTTTCATTTTTCATTTCGATCGTTATTGAAATTTATAAGGGTTCGAATAAAATATATTGATTTAAACACGTGAAATTTATCAAGTACATATTCGTAAGGCATTAGTTAATAGTAACTTCTTTTACCAAGGAAGCTAAAATCGGTCGTGATTGTATATTTACAGTAACTATTTGAGAATCAAATTAAGTCAAAACTAATGGACATATTTTACTCTTAAAGACTTTACAAAATGGTAATTTCTTATGTACTCTCAGAAGCATATCCTCTTATTGTCCACGTGTATATATTTTAAACGTGTGTATTTGTCATATATTAATTTTATAATATATATTTGTTGATGTGACTGTTGAGAGTATGTGTTTCTAAAAGTATGATATACATATTGTCATCATTATGTCTTCTATTTATCTTGATTTAGGATCAATTGTTTAAGGTAGCTAAAGTAATTATTTTCTTTTGTTCATTTATGTGCAAAAATAAGTTACATAAGAAAAATGCTGTCATAT
>JAKOGI010000546.1:0-237500 GCA_029747015.1 Carnegiea gigantea | reverse complement strand
TCTTTTTATATGCATGCTTAACTTGATTTTGCACTTTAAATCAAGTTCTACATAGTTTTTTTAAATATTATATTATATAAATGTGAAGGGAAAAGAAGAAAAAGCAGCATAAACAATTTACCAATTAAAAAAAAAGACATTTTAGACAGAAAATTATTTTCTTGGTGCACAGAAGGCGCTAAAATCAATATAGGCTAATCTATATATTAATTCTCAATAAAAATTCACATTAATTAATTTCACCAGTTAAATGATTAAGGCTCTGTTCTATTTTATATTTTTTAGGATTTAGCTAAGAGCTTACATCTCCTTACAGCTCCTTACATCTTCTTATATCTTCTTACATCTCCTTTCACATCTTCTTACATCTTCTTACATCTTCATACATCTTCTTACATCTCATAGATTTTCTGTAAGATTCATTTATTTTAGTTACAGAAATATGTATATTTTTTTAATGATACTACCAATATACAAAATTTATAAATATCTTACAAACACAATATTTACATAAATATAAAAACATAATATAACGACATAAATTATATTTGAGTTTTGATATGAAATATATATTATTATAGATGACCATACATTTATTTATATTTAAAATTATTTACTTAAAGTAGAAATTTATTTGAAGAGTTGTATTCAATTTTGTCAAAAAAGTTTTTTTTTTTTGTTACACTTTGCTTATTCGATCAAACTAATGTTCATATAAAAAATCTTGGATAAAATTTTATTCACCAAATTTATGAGGATTAATATATTTTATTGTTGTGTAATTAACGTAATTAATTGTTTATTTTTAATAATTATATTATTTTAATATTATTATTTTTCATCCAAAATGTTCATTGTAAAATAAATTATACTATAAAACTCTTCAACAATTCAACAATTCCTTACATCCATCCTTATAGCTCCTTACAGCTTCTTATATCTTCTTACAGCTCCTTATATCTCCTTACAGCTCCTTACATCTCCTTACAGCTATCTATCTATTTAAAATGTGAAATAGAATAGACCCTAAGAAAACAGTCAACCCAGAAGAAAGCTACTAGCTATATAACTCAAGAATAAATTAAAGGACAAGAAATTATTCAAAGTTCTATATCCAAAAATCAAGGTTGAACATATAATACCTTTCGTCTTAATTAGCTTGTTTAATTATATATTTCAGACACTCTCTACTTTTGGAAAAGATTAGGACTTGATATGCATAAATTTTATGAGCTTAAGTGTTCAAAAATTGTGCGTTACTTTCGTGCATACTTCAATTCTATACGCATGCTTGTTAGCCAAGATTATCATATTCATTGATTATAGTCACGAACATAAACTCTTGGAGGATGATGATGATGACAAGTTGACAACAATGAACATAACATCAACAATAATATAATAATGATTAATATTATTATTTAAATTCTACCTCCATCCCTATAGTTGTCTTAGATATCAATTTCATAGAAAAATGTTAAAACTAGGGGTGAGCAAGATTTTCGGGTATTCTGAAACCTGATTAGAACTAATCTAATAGTTCCAGTTCTGGTTCTTAAAAATGAGGAATTGATCCAATCGGATCCGGCTCTGGTTGTCAAAAAAATATCCAAAATTGGAATCTGGAACTGGTTTAGAGAGAGAAAAATGCATGATTTTTTTTAGATTTTAGTACTTTTCTGTTGTTTCTTTTTTTCTTTTTCTATTTGATTTGTTTCTTACAAAAATTGACTCTTCAAATAGCGAATTTAACATAATGCAAGTTAATTTTCTGCTATTATTAATTGAAGAGTGGATTATTATATTTTTCAAGTAACTAAGATAAAATAATACAAACTTAATAGATTAACTTTCTTTTTATGTAAAGATAGAAGATGATGGTAGAAAAAGCTAAAACATCTCCTCGCCCCCCTCCAAATAAATAAAATTTAATTTATTTGGTGCCAAAATTTCAACGTTAGGTGCGGCGGGTACCTTGAAATCAGAATCAGAATCTGAGGTTCTGTTCTAATTCTAAAAATTAAAAACATGTTTGACTGGTTTTGATTCCGATTTTCAACTTTTTGGACGGGTACCCGGAGCCACTCACCCCTAGTTAAAACTCAACATTAACAATGCCTTAAAATGAAAATGTTAACATATTATCATCATGATTGTTCAAATTAGGAGTACAATTAAAAGAGGAGACAAAAAAAGAAGGTATCAGGCAATTAGGGGAGAACGAAACATTTGACCAAAAACTTACAAATGGTTGTAATTGTGTTTTAATATTATTCATAAGATTTATCTCCTTTGTTTGAATACAGCGTATTTTAGCAGACAACAACATGGATAGATCCCTCGAGAAAAGGGTCGTCTAAACCCTACATTAATTATATTTCTAAATAATACAGTAACAAAATGGACACCAAATCTATAAATGCACAATGTGGCATAATTAAACGTAAAACATCACTATGTATATACGCTGATTTTAAAATAAAAATTAAAATAAACCTATTATAATGAATAAGTGTACTTTTATCAGTGCGAATATAATTTTTCATAAGTATGTATTTATACTACCTCGTTTTGTAAAAGCATCTTTATTCTAGATGGCAATGGTATCTCTTACTGTAGAATATTGTTATAAAGAGACTAATAGATCTATTGATTGTCTTGTAAATGTTGGGATTGATCAAGAAGAAAATTAGGCTCATATTGTTTTCAACTGCCTCCATCAAATTTTTATTAGATTCTATTGGAGAATATTATGAAGGTTACACTCCTGCATAGATCGTAGCTATCTAATTAATATTACATTACATTTGTTATTTAGGCTTCGTTTGCATCCAGAAAAAAATTATTTGTTAGTCTTATTAAAAAAAGTACAAGAAAATGAAGTTAATGCTATTTACAAAAATGCCGAT
Organism: Carnegiea gigantea; assembly: GCA_029747015.1. NCBI lineage: Eukaryota > Viridiplantae > Streptophyta > Magnoliopsida > Caryophyllales > Cactaceae > Carnegiea > Carnegiea gigantea. Next base: position 234,591 of record JAKOGI010000546.1, on the reverse strand, counting down.
TAAAATGTCTTTTGCTATTATGAGCTTTGTCTATGATGAACATACTGTACATATCGATATCCAATCACTCAATCATAATAATGGCATAAAATTTATAAGATACGAATATTAAAAGAAGGAAATTTTAATTGCATTTTAAACTCACAATAGCTTGCATAAATTAAATCGAATCAAAATATTCTAAGTCAATATCATATTTTTTTGACAAAAATTAAAAAATATATTTTCTTGACAAACTTAGTAATTAAGTATATTACTAAATCTAAAAGTAATCCCACCTAAGCTATACCAAATGGTTACTAATACACTTAAGTGGGTTAGTGTAAAAATAACCAATGAACATTGCATTGCATCTAAGAATGCATTGGTAATATATATTGTTAAAGATGTCAAAATCAAAGTGGGATTCCTCATTTTGTTAGCAAATAGATGAAAAGATTCTTGGAAAGAACAACATATAATTAGCTCAACAAAGAATATACAGTCTGATACACTAACTAAAGTAGCCTTAAATTAGCCTATATGCCATACATTTGGGATAAATATACTGCCAGTAGGTTGCCTGCCATAGTGCATCCAAATGGCTTGGAATCTTAATCCTTCTTAAAGATTCCAGATTTACAAATATAATTACAACATGAGTTATTTAATATGCACCAAATAAATGGGAAGAATGTTACATGTGATATCTCAGAGTAACTTTTTGTCAACCTAATTATGAAAATGAAACTCTTTTTCTATTAATGTATGGGTGAAAATGGTTATATTTATTGTGTTCGATCTGATATGATATATGTGCAGATTCTTAAGTTAAACTGTGTGACAATAAGGTACTATAATAAAATAAACATGAGGCATGTAATGAGCAACATAGAAGTCGACATGGTGTTGATATTTTTTTTTAAAAATAAAGCTTAAAGGGAAATTTGTGCTCAATTTACAAGAATGTATGCATTATGTATTATGCAACAATAACAATATTCAATATGGGTCCTACTTATCAAATTTTAAAAGAATTAGATATAGATACATAGTTTTACCTCTAAATACAGAAGTTATTCTAAAAATCTCATAAAAATTTTCAAAAAATATTTTTGACGAATTAAAACTTTCTTTTAGAAGCACGAAAAAAGTACATGAATTATAATTATAATTATATCAAAGAAAGAGGGGGGATCGAGGAAAAACAACTGTTAGCACTAGCAAGCTAAGCTAGTTAATTATTATAGAAAAGCTAGTAGGAACAAACCTTCGGGCTCCGCTCAGTTAAAGCTTGACTCGAGCTCAATTTAGCCAAAATTTGTCTCGGCTAGACTTAATTTGGATACCCATCGAGTCAAGCCCGAGCCGAGCTAAGTTTAGCTCGATCGAGCGCGTTTAGGTATTTTGGATGAGGAATAGCATATATTTCGTTAGTATACATACACTTTATGTTATTTTAGATGTCCATAGTCCAATATTGATCATGAAACCTATGTTTCTTAAGTTTTTCTTTGAGTTGGGGTTGTAGTATTTTAAATTAAACAATTTTTTAATAATTTTCAATTTAATTTGCATAAATATTTGTACAATCAAAAAAATCCACTGTGAAAGTTTGGGCTCGACTCGGTGAAAATTTAGCTCGATCAAAATTTTGCTCAAACTCGATTTGACCAAGCTTGGCTTCGCTGTGAGAGGGCCAAAAAAATAAATAACACCGTATTTTTTTGGGGGGGGACTCTTAGTGTGCATGACGTAGGAAAACATTATTAGCATACTTATTCCCCACTAACACAATATAGAATATAGTATTATTATTGGTTAAGTGCAAAACATAATTCTTTCAAATTGTGTATGCTTATAGTGTTTCCATTATATGAGGCTTCGTGTTAGGGGACCAAATGACAACTTTTTCTTGGGCACTTTTGCAACAATTGTTTTTTAATATATAATTCTTATATTTGGGTTAAATTAGATATAAAAATAACATTTAAGATTGATAAAATAAGGAAGGCTAATCATAGGCATAACTTTTTCAACATTTAGATGACATGTCTGATTTTCATTTTTATAAAACAAAAATTTATTATAGTTGGTCTTAGACAATTCTTCTTCTGCTGCCACTACTACTCCTACTATCTAATAATCGTAATTATTTTTTGTGTTTTGATGATATGTTTTTTATGACAATTTCAAATAAACACAAATAAGCGAACAAAACACAATGATATTACATTTTCACAAGTAATTTGTTCTGAGAAAAGGTAATCATAGTAACCTTTTACATGTAATTTCTATTGAAAAAGATATTTCATACAGTTACATTTATAATTTTGTATTATCTTCTCAACTTAAATCCGCAGAATTAATCTAAGACACGTTTCTTCCTAGCTCGTTGGTGGAATAATTACAATTTCTTTCAAGCTAGTTTTTCCTTTGCTTCTTTCCTAACTCCTTTGCAAGACCATTAAAAATGAGCTCTAATAGATCTCATGAGAATAACGTTAACATCTATATTATATTCCATCATAAAGTAGTAAGGTCGATAATTAATCCACTATAGTCTTACGAATACATACAAGTAGGAAAACAATATCAGAAAATTAGGTTGGGGTTAGCTTTTTGTAGAAATTGAAAGGGGTATTTTTCTAGGTCCTTTTTTATAAAAATAATTATCTTCAATGGATATATTTGGATTTGACTTTAGCCATCCTATGTATGCTATCCGACCTATCTAATCCAAACTCGTTGAATGCATAACTACTATGTTTAATCCACAAGTTGGATCCATTAAGATAAGACCGAATTATAAGAAATTTGGATTAAATCTAGTATCAAATCGACAATGAAAATGAAACAAATTAACCTAAGAATTCAAATGAATGCAAGTATCAACTCAACTTACAAAGTTTTAGAAGCTATTACAAGAAACTTATGTTCGAATTTCGCCAAGTGAATCATATCATATCATATCATATTTTTTCCCATCTATGTGACTTAAAATACTGAAATTTATTTTAGCAAAAAAAAAAAAAAAAAAAACTGAAGTTTATGGTGCCTGCAGGTGAGTCAGAAATGTACTGTGGCAGGGAACACAAAAGTAAAACAACTTCCGGATACCAACGTACTGTTCGGATCTGTAAAGTAAACGCCTTGATGTTGGAAGTGGAATCTTCATATACTCATTACATGGGCTCTTTTTGACTTAAGAGCATCATATTCAAAAGAAAAACAAAAATAATTACAAAAATTGGAGATCATTGTATATGACCCTTCTTGCAGTAAAGAGCTAACAAAATGTCAGAGCCAACCCTATGCAAGAATAAACAACTTTCATAGATTGGGAAGGAATAAAACATTAAAACCCACCATATTACAAGCCTTTGTTTGGTCAGACCACCCATTTCCAACTTCCCACCAATAGAGAGATAAAGAGATTTGGGATCATGGGAATGCCTTCTTTCCTTGTCATCTTTCCATCAGAAGATCCCTTACAGAAAAGTACTGCACTTTTCCTCCCATTAGAAATTCAAAAATGTATCTCTGATCTTCCATCTGCAAACTGGAATGCTTCCCTTAATCTGCCTCCTATACAATTCTTTTCTTCAATTAGGTGGCAGACCACATCGTTATCTTCCACCCTCATTCAACCCCTTTATTCGCAATCTGCGGTATTGATGATAACGTAAGATTAGTTTAAGGAAAAGAAATTATCACTAGAGCAGTTTATAATCTGCTTAGTTACTATACAATTAAACAGCCAAAAAGGTGAAGAGTTTCGTCACGACACCCATGAGGATCCGACAGCATTGGCCTCTTGAATTTGTCCAGGTAATGGGTTGGACGATGAAGTTACACTTTTGCCGTGCCGCAAGAAAGTACCAACTATAATACCTTTTCTTTTCTGAACCAAAAAAATGCAAAAATGTTAGGAAATGGGCAAATCTGATACTTGAACACATACTCATGTCAGATGATTGTAGCAAGTCCTTGCAATATACATGCAACCACATTAGCACTCCCTGAACCACCAACATAAAAGTAACTGTTGATAAATGAATATATCTATTAAGACATCAACTGAGGTTGACCTGGTTATATCAGAGGGCAGAAACTTAACTTGAAGATGGATTCTCAACACATTGCCTGATTCTTAGTGCTACTAGTTTATCTCCATACAGCATTCCTGTTGCTTGCACAACCCATAGAACCATAGGAGTGTCCAACATGGATAGTTGGACTCGTCAAGGTGCCAGACTCAAATTGTAGTGACTCCCTGAGAAGTCTTTTTTTGTTGGTTTTTCTGAACTAACCCCTCTGAGGTACAATAGCATTTGACCGACTTTGGTGAGATTCACACTACGCCTGTTGTTTCCTAAGAAGTGAAGTGCCTCTATCAATCTAGGAGTCCTAAGTATTTTACAACACTTCACAAGATTTGAGTAACGAGATTGCAGCAATTGTTCCCAAAGATAAAGTTCTAATCAAATTTGAAGCGCTCAACTAGGTGTATAGCTCACTCCCCGGCCAAAGGGGAGTTTGGGGTTTCAAGTCCCCTGCCTAGCCAGTTTTTCTCAACACTTCCCCCCTGCTTAAAGAATCAGAGTTTCCCAATTAATTCCATTTGGAATGTTTATCTAGATGCATGTCAATTGTCTCTCTCTGTAGGTAGTGATGCTTGCAGACTGCAAAGGTAAGGCTATTTACATCTGAATCCCCAAATCCCGCGAAGGTGAGACCCCCACTGGGAGTTGTTATGCATATCAATTATCAAAGTCAAGAACAATAATACCGCCCAAATACTTAGCTAATTTCAATCAATAATTTCTAATAAAGTGATTTTCCATTTAACCACCAACTTCCATATCAATCGCTACAAACAAACACAAGTCAAAAAATTGATCTTGAGAGGCAAACCTCAGGACAAGCATGCTGTTAGTGCGCTACACGACAGCTTCGTGTACAAATAGCAGAAAATTCTTTTAGAACAGGGGAGGGAGGTAGGAGGTAGTCATGTTCCTTCAGGTGTCAAGAAAGTTCAATGAACATTTTCTAATTTAACAGTGCCCATAGCTGTAACCCACACACATCAGCACAGAATCAGCAGTAGTAATGGTTCAGAAGTTAAAAGGGTTGGGTCATATTCTAGGAAAATAAACGGGCATTAGCGTGAAGATAAACTACTCTTCTCTGTTATATGACCCCACCATTATCTTTGTCCACTACTTCCACTGTATGCAACTGTGCATCAATAATCCAATAATGAGAGACCAACTACAGAAAAATTAACCATGCAGAATTTTCAAGGAAAAGCCCTAATTACATGCTCCAAACTTTTTTTTAAGGAGTTTTGGACGATAACATACTGTATTTTGAGGGTATTGCATGATAATATATTCAAATTTGAACTAGAACTTTTGGGGGTATTGCACGATAATACCCCGAAGTACAATTAATTCTCATCCAGAAATTGTTTTCTTTTTTCGGGAAAGTGCTCCTGAATCCTATCCAAGTAGGGAAAGAAAGAAATCAAGAATGAAGACATACCAGTAAGTTTGGAAGGGAATAATTTTGCCAAAGCACAACACTAAAGAGTTTTAGGCTCGTGAGATCCTTTAAGGGCGAAAGGATTCACCTGTTACTAAGAATTATGTCAGTGTAAAAGCACAGCTATCTCCACGACCACAAGTAAAAGATGCTTTACAGAGGCAGAAACCACTAGCTTTATCTAATATGCTGATTTACGTCAAAGAAATTCCACGGAGGCCAACTTGCAGCTTGAAGGGCTAAAAATAGGACCTCCATGCACGTTTTTTTTCCATTCAAGCTTCAGAAATCCAAATTTACATGACACATACAGCAAAGACCATGTGAAACCGTATAGTCTACGACTCAATTGCAGAGAGGGGGAAATACAAGTCATGCATACACTCAATTACCGGGTTTCTTTTTAGCTTATGAGCTGAAAGACAGCTCAGAATATTTTAAATATATATAATACTTATCTACTAATGTTTCGTCATCAGCTAGTAGCTACTTTCTGGCAGCCAATAGGCCAGGATTCAAACCTGGAAGGAACAAGAGTCTCTGGCAATCAAAGCATAGCAGGAACCAACGCAGTTATTTCAATATCAAGAGATAATCACCCATTTTTTCTTGGACTATCCAACAAGTGGGAAGCATCATTCTAGGCTCACAGACACCTTCTTGGCTGTAAGGTGGCTGACAGAAGAGCAATCTCTGTCCAAGTCATGGCCAGATGCAAGTGCTAACATGCGAATTGTGCAGAATGAACCTGAATCTAATTGTTCAAATCAAAACTAGATACGCACTAGCAATCAAAATTTGATCCAAATATGAAATCCTATCGCATGTTGTTAATAGGATTACTGGTATTTCCCAAATAGGACCTAACACTGAAATTTCCTTATCTGACCTGAATATTTCACCGATCCTTTTTTGCCCAATCTGAAATGAATCCCTTTCGGATCCAACGTAAATACCTTGAGACGTCTACTGATATGTTGAACTATCTTGTCCGATCAATTCATCATAAAGTTTCCTGTATCATCTTTGCAGGCTGCATCTTACCCAAGGATTCCAAACGTCTGGATAAAGACAAGTTACAAGCTGAGAAATAGCTAGCATGAATTAATCATAGCAGTTATTGCAATGTCAACAAGACTAAATCTACTGTGTTCTCAAGTCTCAACTAAATATTTAGGCTAGCATAACACCATTCTTAAAAAAGAGAAATGCCTGCAGGGAAAGAAAGGACATCTTATAACACAGTATATGAGCCACTTGAACATTCATCGGTACAGTGATTCAGTGAATCTGTTCCGTAGGGCTATAAAAACAAAGCACATCTTATCATTCCTTACACAATGATGGGGGTTTGATAGGTCCATCATTAGGGTCTCCATCATAGATGAACGGTGAACCAACTAAATGGTACTTGAGCAGACCTTTGTCAATATGTCAAACTATCATGGAAGAAAAACAATTTATAATTCATCACATTCATTCCAAGTAATATAGACTATTCATCCGTTTGTCTTTTGCAAGGTTTCTACTTGGCTGAAGGATAGAAGTTGCACTTTGCTTGTTCACTCAGTTTAATTTTCTTTATGAAGTACTAATAACAATGGCTCACGTGTCAAATCCTCATTAAGAACGTTATCCTAGGACACAGTGCAACTACCTAATAAAGGACAAACCAAGAAAAATATCACACCGTACAGATAGGCTGACTCATCTACCCCTGATGATTTACCTCCTCCCAATAAAATTGCTTCCTTGCCTGCAGAGATCTTCGTAAGTAACTGGAGTAAGACTATGTGAGAGTTAGCTAGCCGAGAAAATGCAAAGTGGGCAGGCATTAGCCAATAAATTGAAAGCTATATGTTACTTAACCTAATAAAAGCTGTTGAGAAGCAGAAAAGAAAAGGAGAGGGAGAAATTATCAAAGAAACAGGTACAGGTGGATAACAAGAAATACTAGTCTCAAAAGTTAATTGCAAATTGTTATCATACAACTTAACTTTGGTGGAGGCTTGGATAATGTTGACAGAGACACTACCACTACCACTACCACCAAGGCAACCAAGAGAAATAGGGCAAGCAATGTAAATAGTAGCAGCAAATTGGGACCCTAGTCGATAAAGAAAAACAAGCCTCTGACTGTGTACATATACATTGTCCACAAGTAAAACAAATTTGAACGTGCTAAGGATGTCCATCCCTGGCTCCCTGCAAGCCCCTTGGGCTCAGTGGTGAAGCCAGGAATTTCAAGAAGGGGTGTTAGAATGTCAAAGGAGACCGCACAAGGCAGTTCTAAAAATGAAGAAAATAAAAAAAATAAAACCACCAAAAGGTGTAGGAGGGGGCTCGAACCCGCAACCTTGGGGGCTACAAGAGCAAAGCACGCACATTCAGACCATTGGGCTAGAGGTAGTTGTATGTAGTTACTGGCTTTCTCTATTATTGTATTAAACTTGTATTTTATTTTTTAAAAAATTTTGGCTGCCTTTTAATTTTTTTTTGGGGGGCGGGTGTTAGGTAACCCCACTGCACCCACGCTGGATCCACCCCTGCTTGGGTCGGGATGACACTGTAGTGGGATGCTTGGGTCCGTAACATTAAGGTTCAATTACTCTTAAGTTGTGTGCATGTGTAAAATTTATCCATCCAAAAACAAAAAAAGCTTTCCATCCCTACAAGGAAAAAATATAAACTTTTGTGGTCTTTCCGCAAAAGCCTTGCTGCATGTCAGTGGTTGAGCTGGCATATATACGCGCATATCTCATGCAGTTTCAATGCGATTCATATTTTTTGGTGATGGTAGTGATTGTTATTGCACTACAGGGTTCCATTCTGCTGAAGCCCTCACATATGGAAAGGTTAGAATACATCATGAAGAACATATCGTTCACAAACTCCATGATTAGAAAACCAATTCAGCACAACAGTTGGTACACTTGAATGATGAAATCATATCGAATTTGGAATACAAGATTAGTCAATTGAAAACTCAATGGGACGCACAAACGAGACAAGGTATTGCATGCCTAGTTATGACAATACTTGTGTTGTCTACCATTCCACATGGAGTTAAAATATCACTGATATGTCACTTGAAATCTTCAGTCAACTGTACGATCTTGTGTTGAACATATGACCTAGACCCTAATACATGTGTACAACACTTGCACACTTCAATCAAAGTAGGTTGAAACTGGCAATTTTTTTAATATCTTTTTTTTTGGGGGGGGGGGACCAAGCTTAACACGTGCATATCTCCACGTCATACACTAGTACTTAAGTCCAGGTAAATAAAGTCACCCTCCAAAATCAAGGACGAACTCAACAGGGTTCGATGACATGAGAAAGCTACACACATGATGTCAAAGTCCTAATGCTACCCCAATGAAAAAGTCAATCAGGACCTACCAATTCCATAATTGATTCTTTCTGGCCTAACCTTAACATCGCTTAATCTGGTGTTTGCCTGTTCTGTTTCAATCAGAGATAAAAGATGCAGTTCCTTTATCTCCCCCCCCCCCCCAAAAAAAAAAATCTTCCGATACAAATAGAAATCAAAGAAAAATCTCCAACCTTTTTACTGTTGCCTTTGCGACGAGTGAGAATTTCCATCTGCAGAGCTGCTCTTCCATAATCCATGTGCTGATGATGATTCCCCAAACCAATTGGACAGCTTAAAACTTTAGATATTCTTTATGACTTATGTACCTTCAGAAGAACAACGAAGTGCCAGGATTAGATCAATGTTAAATAGCACACATTCCATCCCACATTTATAGGCTACGTCCTGCACAATTTAGCACCATGAATGATGACATATAAGAACTATACCCTTTGTCTGTTGCATGCACAAGGGCATAAAATATATTATGCTACTAGGAGTGGGCAACGAGCCAGGTACCCATTGGGTCAAGCGGGTCAACCCATTTAAAATAGGGTTAATAAAGGTCAGATCAATGACGGATCAGCCCATTAAAGCATATTAATGGGCCGGACTGGATAGGTCCATGAACGGCCCATTTAGTGACCCGTTACTTTTTCAACCTACTTACCACATTAATTTACATATTACAATTAATTAGTTAAGCTTATTACCAATGTTTTATACAAAACAATAATTATTATACATAATTTTTTAGCATGTTTGTTTTATTTTGAAACAGACCAAAAGCGGATTGCCCATGGACCGACTCGAACTCAACCCGATCCAGTCCATTACCCACCCCTATATGCTACAGTTGTCCAGAATGTAAGAGTGAAAATTGCAAATAACTTCTATGTGGAGTTGACAGACAATTGACAATTGACAAAGGCCCATAGAAGCAGTATAGACCATTTTGGGCCTATAACCTGATATTTAAGCTTTCATGTAAAGATGGGAATATTTGTAGCCATTGCCATCAGTTTTGGGACAGTGCAGGCCCATCTGCACCCAGACAGAATCACAGAGGAGGCCACAATTAGAAGAAATCTGAAAAAAGTATATAACTATTCAATCATCTTTTCCTATGAAGAGGTCCAAAGGCGCACAACCTTACATCTGATCAATGAGGCCATTAACAAATAAAAGCATGCCAGGAGAGACAGTAATGATTTTGTAGCTTAGCTAATTGACTGCAAAAGAAGAGTATGATCCTGCCCTTAAAATAAAAAAGCACGATACTGCTAAAAAAACACTTGGCTTACACATATACAACACCAGCTAAGATTCAAAACATACCCGAAAGCTCAATAACGAGTAATGCACAAGCTCCAGACTTCACAAAGAGTGAAACTGTGAAGGCAGAATAAGTAAGAACAAGTAACAATGTAAAACGTTGTAAAATCTAGCACAAAACAGACCAACAACCCTGATCAAAGCACGGGTCCTTGGCTCATCATAAGTCAGACTAGAGAATGCAATAAATCAGACTAGAGTCTTAAGCCAAAAGGTCCGCTGCGGAGCAAATTTCACTAAGAGTTCCACTGTACAATTCAGACCGCTTACATCATGTTGATTGCCCATTTCCCTGGAACCAAGGTGGGTGTCCTTATGAGGAAACTTCGACTCCCTATAGTCTGTTTCGATGATGTATGAGTACTAACAGTCTCATATTATGTAACTTAATAAATCATGGCTACTGGCTAGTGACATCCATTTATTGCTCATGATACTAGAAGGGCGTACGGAGGGCGGCACAAAATCTGAATAATAATCAAAGCCCAATAACACATTAAAATTGTTCATCGTTCTCTTGAACTAATTGTACTCAGCCCCACTACATTGGAGACTTATCAAAATCCAGCCCAAAATCTTCATACTTGAGCCAACAACTACACAAAGAAATAATCCAGGCTGCGTAACACAGAGAGGGAATATACAGGCAAGATTTGCAACTTCAAGAATATCTGAGCAAATGGCCATTATATTTTACAATATTCTGACTTAAACACCAGGATGAAGAAAACAACACCATATGCATTATCATAATGAAAGAATGGCATGAGAAATACGATTAGAAATTCAGGCATTGAATCCCAAAACTGTAAATTAATGAGACAATGAATCAAAAAAGAGCTAAAAGACAGAAATTTTGGATTTACCTTATATACAATTGCCAAGGGTTTCCAATTTCAAAAATGAAAGGAAAATCATAAAGATCGCCTACGATTATCGACAACTAACCCTTAGCATCCCCTCATCATCATCATCATAAACTAATTTAAAAATAAAAAGGGATCAAGCAAATCAACAATTTCATTGCAAATGCCTGGAGGAAAAAATAGGGTTTTACCAATCGGAATTTTGAACTGAGGAAAATCGGATTCACGAATCATGATCGCAATAGAAGAAGGAGAACTAGAAACGGGAGATTGTATTTTTCCCCGCTCAAGAGGGAAATATTGGGCTTTTGGGCTTGATTGGGCCGAAGCCCATTTTCATTGTGACTCAATCAGTCGTTATAAGGCTAGGCACATTAGGCTAGAGATGACACCCTTAGACCTAAAAAATAGATCATTCAATTGGTTTGGTGTCAGTTTGGTTTCGCGATGGGTCAATTCGGATTAGGCTATGTTCGGGTCAATAAAATTTGGCTTAAACTTAGTTTTAGGTTGGATCATTTTTGATTTGTGTTAACTTCGGATTAGTTGAGGTTTTGTATAATAAGCAAACCCTACAAAGGAAAATAACTTTGGTCAACAATATTTATGTTATGTTCGAGTTTCAAGTCTAAATTGGATTGACTGTTTTAGGTATATATTCGAATTATTCGATCTGAGTCATTTTACCTGGTCTAGAAACAATGTGTCGTCTTTTTGTGATGACACTTTTGCTAAGTTTAGAAACCATCTAGCCTATCTATTCAGTGACTGGGATTTTTTTTATAACACTAATGATAAAATTATTTTGTTAGCAAATATTTTTTGAAATGATAAGTTGATCCACCCATTAGACCTCTTCTAAAGAGTGCAAGTCCAACAGATTTGCTGGTAGAAGAAGAGGTTGCACAATCACTGTACTAGACCCTATAAAGCCTAGTCTAATCACCAGGTTCACAAGAGTGCAACCTAGTAGGATTCGAGCTCTAGTGGAAAATTTGAAACTTCTACCTTAATATCATTGAGCTACAATGCCCTTGACCATTATTGGTGACAGCTTGAAATCTCAACAGCTAAGAAAATTAACTGCAAAATTGTGATCTCTCCTGAGTTATCCTAACCATGGGGGGTCTTCTTTCATGGCAAACTTGGTAGCATCAAATTCCCAGAAAGCAAATGCCAAAATCCATGTGCGATTTGGGAGAGAAAAGAAAGACACCAGCTTTCCACTCTATGCCATAATCGCCCAACTCCTCTTCATGTATGCCCCAAAAATAACCCAACTCCTAAGTATCAAATTCCCCTCATCAGTATAGTCTCTTCCCTAATTGTTGCTCCCTCCCTTCTCTTTCCCACTCTCTCCGTGGCATTTCTACGAACAGAAGGAAGGCGTCCAATCTCAGACACAGGAGGATCACAGAGAAAGTACTGATCAACCATGTCTGATGTAGTTAGTGAAGCTTGGAAGAAATACTTGTTGCAGCTGCAACTACACCCTCTTAGAACAAAGGTTCCCTCTTTAGCTTCATAAGAGTCTAGATTTGGAAAGTTTCTTGAAATTTTTGATCTGGGCTTAATTCTGCTTTTGTGATGAAGTCTTGGATTATTTGATCAGGCAATAACTGCTGGAGTTATAGCTGGGATCAGTGATTTCGCTGCCCAGAAGATCTCTAGAATCAAAAAGCTTCAGTATAGGAGATTATTCCTCATCATGGTAATCTTTTTTGTTTTGATTCTCTTATTTCTGCTAATTATTTGTAGATTTGCCCCCTAATTCTTACATGGGCAGTTCTGCGGGTCATGCGCTATTGCTGAACTTGTAATTTTTGACTTTTTTTTTTGGGTAGCTTTATGGCCCTCTGTATTCTGGACCATTTGGGCACTTCTTTCACAAACTTACGGATAAATTTTTTAAAGGGAAGAAAGCAAATAACACTGTGGGGAAGAAGGTAAAACACAGAAACTTCTAGCTAGGCTTTTGGCTGATAACTGTAACAAGCCCTAATTTTGCCCTTCTCTTGATTCACTGTTTTTGCGAGGTTCTGGTGGAACAATTAACTGCAGGTCCCTGTAACAATATGATCTTCATGATCTACTGTGGTCTTGTTGTTGATGGTATGTTTGCTTAGTCTTGAACTCTGCTAAATTTAGGTTGCTAAAATAAAATTTTACTGCATTCACCATCATGTTTACATCGCTAGTTGGCTATCGAGCTCTTCACTCCTTTATAGACAATGTAGCTTTTGTTGTCTTTGAGAAAGCCCAGAAAGCCCTTCATTTTCCCTTTTCTTCGTAGTCTGGGTCATCTAAAGTTTGCACTTGGGTGTGAAACTTTATTGAACCATATTTTCTCCATGATCTTGTTTGGATGAGGCTTTATTCATATACTCTTGAATCAATGTTAAATCCCAATGCATCCTATGTCCTGTATAATGCTTGTCTTTTAAGTTTGCCGAGTTTTAGCACGTGGGCTCCCATGAAGGAAATGGTCTATCATTTCTTACTTATTGAGATATGTCGAATTCAGTACCACGCCGTGATATAGGTTCATTGCAAGAACATAACATTTTGTTCGGATCAAGTCAATATGGAAACTTGTGTGGACTTTGAGGAACATGATGTTTAGATTTCCAGAAGAAAATTTCTGTCAAGCAATGCCTTACTCACAATGTTGTATTAGAACACCACCGCCACCACCTACTGTGTGTTCCTTTTGGCGGGGTCTGGTATGATCCAGACAGTAGCAGTCATACCATTGCAAGCAAAGAGACCTCAATAATAAAAGATCTCACAATGGTCTCTCAAGGAGTTACAGGGCCCCGGGGGGGGGGGGGATTGCAAAAGATCTCTCTCAACCCTCATTGCAACTCTAGCATAGAAGGTTAGCTTTGTAAAGCTGTCAGTACAATCGCAAGTCAGGCTGTTTCGGGTCTATGAGCAAGAAGGGTTATTGCATAAATTGCACTTATAAGTAGTTGTCCAATACATCAAGGTGCTACAGTTGTTTTCTCAGTTGGATTTTGTTTGTCACAAGATAGAAGCATGCAGTCCTGTTCTGTTGCTGGTTTTCTGTCCTCTGAAAGCCTTCCCTTCTACTTATTGAAGACATGCAGAACAACCAAAATGGCCTTATGCATTCTTGCATAGGCTGGGACAGAATCAAACCATGTTACAGAGTCATTATTCGACATGCCTTATGAGTAAAGCGTTCAGTGAGGGATAGGATTTGACATATCTTTTTCTCTATATCGAGGTCAACACTGACTTTGATATGTTCCGTTCATGATGCTTCCCTCCCCCTCCCTAGGATTCGCTCATGCCCAATGTACCAGTACATGATAGTTTTGAGGGAAGAGGGTCTGAAACTTTGAACTTGGTATGTTGCATTTGAATTGGAATGAGCTAGTCCTTTTTCTTCTTCAATTATAAATTCATCGTAGACCATCCCTTTTTGCCCAAGATATGATGATTACTGTATCACTTTCCGGAAACAATACTATAAATTCTCTTCCTCCTCCCCCCCGCCCCCCCGGGGCACCCCAAAAAAATCCAAAAGTTGTTTTAACAAAGAAAGGGAGAGAGAGAAAAGTGTGCATGGTAGAGACTAGTGAACTATCAGTCTAATATGAGTTTCGTCTTGTAGGAAGAAAATGGTCATTTGCAAAGAACAAGTTTCAGAAAGACTATCCTTCTGTTCAATTGACGGCATGGAAGGTGAATGATTCTTATCTCCTCTTCCTGATTTTATCACTAATTTGTGGAACTTCTGTGGCAACTGGAATTGCGTATTTCACTCCATTCGCATATAAATTACAGTTTTGGCCAATAGTTAGCTGGGTCAACTACCAGTACATTTCTCTGCAATTGCGTGTTCTGTTCCCAAGCTTTTTCGCTTGTTGCTGTTTAGAACCTCTTCTCCAACTTTCTCCCTCTAAAACTTTGTATTCCTTTCGTGCAGATTCCTTACCTTTTTTGAGATAAACCTACAAAATAAAATCCATTGTAAATCTTGAATTGACATAGCCGGAATTTGGATTGTCTGATATCTGAATAACCTACGTATCTCTTGTTCTGATGGATGTAGCAGAGTCCAACACCTAAGGATTAATAGTCCCTTAAGTTGGATTGATCTGTATTTAGTGACATTAACATGAAAAATACAGTTGTTAGAGTTGCACGTACAAAACTGAGTACTTCATGTATAATATGTTCACGTATACCAAAGCCTATTGCACTCCCTTTGTCCAGAGTATGTGATTGCTTACAAGCGAAAATCAAATTGTTTTAATGCCCAAAATCAATCCTGACATCCATGTCTCTTTTTACATTGTTGTTGAGCAGTGATAAGGCAAGCGACATTGTCATCCCTAAAGCTGTATTGTATATATGTCACAGCCATTAGGGATTGTGTTCATATTTTTTCTGTATATTTTCTCGATTTTTCTTGCTTGTGCAACACAAGTGGAAGTCCCTCAATCATGGAACTGTGTTTTGTATACTTGCTGCTGCTTTCTTACTTGCAGGGCAATCTTTCTTAACCTGAAGGCAAGATCTACTGCCCTTAAGAACGCCTAGTTTTCATCAGCTTCATAGTTGGTTAACCTTACGAGTCATCAGCATAGCGTGGTTAAAGAAAGGTGAAGATGATTCTTGAATTCTGTTACGGGGTGCTACACGTTCAGTTAACATGCAAGTGAGCACCTGTTCATGAGCTGCATTAGGGCTTCAGTTATATTAGCTTAGAATTTCTTGATTGTACTACAACACCTAGATAGGAAGACCCACTTAGAGCAAAGCCAATGGTGAGCCATTTTTTGGCTTACCAGTTGGGTCGACCACTGTCACATTAACTCTTTCTCCAACTTTTTGTCTCGCAATCCTCATTCTCTTCAATGGCAGGCTCACCACTTTCCCTCACCAAATAAAATAATACGTATGGAAAATAATTTGGTTTAATTATTTTTAGGGAAAATAATTTGGACATGATAATTTGGTAATGTAATAAATTGGAGGGTCATAAATTTTTTTAAAAAAACAGTGCAAGAGTTTGAATTAAGAAATTAACAGATGCCTAAATATAGAAATTACAATTAAAAAAGATGCATTGGTTGACATTAAACAAAATAAAAATTACAATACGTGAACAATTGAAAATAAATTACAATATGATGATGAATGAAGGCAACTAATAATTAACTTGCTTTCTTTTTGGGGGGGGTTGATTATTTGGGTATAACTTTCTTTGGAAAAAAAATAATGTGCACTTAATAATTATCATACACAACTAATTAGAATGTCATAATTGTTATTAAAAAAACACAAGATTTTAAAAAAAAAATAGCACACATGTATGAAATTAGAAATTACAAGAATGCGATAGTAAAATAAAAATAAAATACATTGGTTGACATGAGACGGGAAAAAAATTATAATAGTTGAACAATTTAAAAAAATTACAATATGAAGATCAATTAGCTATCCTCTCTGTCGCGGACTCGAATTTCGCTTTCATATTTCCTCAACAAGTCCGCTTGAAAAGTCAAATGCGTATTGGAGTTGCGAACTTGGCATGGTCGTTGAAAGTACGTCTCATAGCATGGATGATGATCATGGTTAACAATTGGCTCTGGGATAGTTCTCTCAACAACGTCGTAGTCAAATGCAAGTTCGTAGTTGTCCCACTCGTCATCAACAATCATGTTATAGAGTATCGCACATGCTCTCATAATGATACCAATTTCTCTTTGATCTATCAGACGTACGGTGCCACGTACAGTGGTAAATCGAGCTTGTAACACACCGAAGGCTCGCTTAACATCCTTCCTTATTGATTCTTGACATTCTGCGAAAAGCTTTTTCTTTGACCCTTGGAAAATGAGATAGTTTTAACAAATGTCGCCCATTGTGGATAAATTCCATTCGAAAGATAGTATCCTATGTTGTACTAATGCTCATTGACGATAGACTCACATTTAGGAGCACGATCCTCATACATCTCTTGAAAAATGGGTGAGCGATCAATGACGTTGATGTCATTGAGACTTCCCGACAACCGGAAGAACGCATGTCATATCCAAAGGTTGTATGATGCAACGACTTCAAGGATGATTGTTGGAACCTTATAAACTTGCTTTTGAAATGATGCCCTCTAAGTCATTGGACAATTTTTCCACTCCCAGTGCATGCATTCTATGCTTCACAATATACTGAGAAAGTCACAGGCTTCAGCAACTTGCAATAAGCGATCAACATCAGCTTGATATGGTTTTCTCAAGTACTGCTCCCCGAATACCTCAATGACGCATGAGGCGAACTTTTTCAGGCATTCAATTGCGGTGCTCGCACCAATCTTCAAGTACTTATCAACGCAATCAGCTGCTGCACCATAGGGAAGCATTTGCATGGTTGCGGTACATTTGGATAATGGCGACAACCCACGCTTTTCGGCCGCATCATACCTCACTTGAAAGTACTCTGAATGATTGTCGAGTGCTTCCACAATACGGAGAAATAAGTGTCTCTGCATTGAATCTACGTCGAAAGTGATGTTCATTGTACACTGAACTTTCGGCGAAGTAGTCTTGGTATAAGCAGTTGTGGACAGCTTCTCTATTTCTCTTAATACATCTCTTTTTCATCCTTGGCGTAGATGTCGATGGCGTCATCTCTATTGCTGCTTGCCTAAGTTGCACAAAGAACATCATTTTTTGTTGCACTCGTTGTTAATATTGGACGTACGCCCCCATGACGGGGATTATGACATCATCATTTGATGAAGAAGAGAACGATGAGGAGGAGGACGATGATTTCTCCTCAATAGGCAGCGTGTCCATATTAAAATTATCCATTACAAATGGCATGCGTAACATAATAATGATTATACGTTAATGTACATAAGAGTAACCATTTCTATTAAACAATAATAGGCACACCCATTTTGCATAACTTCATAACATAACATGATAATATCAAACTCATGTCTAATACAACACATGGAAAACATAAACCATATAGTAAGCTGTTATAACATACGATGAGATACATAGTTCTCATAATCTACAATATGAGGGGGGAGGAGAGACATATTACTGATGCGACGATGAGCTTCCATATTGTTGAACGGTAAATTTACCTATTTTACGTGCCTCTTTCACCCACTTTTAGCTCGTATAATAACTTAATCTTTGGGGTTTTACCTTGTTTTATTTATGTTTTTATAGGAAACAACTCCAAATCAAACAAGCGTCGCGGAAAGGGACGAAGATGGGACAAAACGACGAAAAACAGCGAAAACCGACGAAAATCGGCAAAGTGAGGCAAAACCGGGGGAGACGGCCACCGTGCCAGCAATGTGGCACAGTGTGGCCGTGCCACGTGGCACGGTCGGGCCACCCCCCAGTTCGTCGGGCCTCGGTTTTTCTATTTAAGCTTCGTTCGGGCGTCTTCGCGAGGGAGTTCGTTCGTCGTTGGGGGTCTTTGCTCTGGCGATTTTGTAGGATTAGTTTAGGTTAGATTTTAGTTAAGAAGGGAGATTAGTTTAGGATTGAAGATTGTAATATTGGATTCAACCTTTGGATTTCAAGTTCTTCATCAATTCAAGACTAAGTTTCCTTCTCTTTTATCTCTCTAGTTTTTTATGTTCTTGTTAATTATGTTTTGTTGATTTTGATTCTTGTATTGGTTTTGGTCGATTTATGTGTTTAAATTTCATTGTTAATTTATGTTGTTTAGTTGTTTAGATTTGTTTTATTTCATTCCGTTTTGTTCTTCAAGTTTATGTTCTTGTTGGTTAGTTTAGGTTTTCACGCGTTTTTCATGATTTGTTGGTAGATTGTGTTGGCTTGAATTGTGATTAGCCTCTTGATGGCTAATTGATCTTGTACTAGGCCTAACCATACCCAATCTATGCCTAGAACTTAGAGTTTTCCTTCACGCCCGCCAAGTGTTCGATGAAATGCCTGAGAGGGTTTTCATCCATATTTTTGGGCGATTGACTTATGCTGAGAGGTGAGGTCAATTTGCTAGTGTGGGAGAGGGAATGGCCGAGTTCGGGACACGAAAGTAGTATCCGAATCGAGCTAGGTCCGGGGTTGCTAGTTTTGTGGTCTAATTCGACTAACCCCACGAAAGTAGGTGGTTACGCGAGTTAGACTAGCTCATAACCCTTGAGAGAGGGCTTGGGTGGTCTTTGATGGTGCAACCGACCATCTCTTGTTCATAGCGTAGTTTGGGTGGGTTAGGACTCGTATTGATTAGTTGGTTCACTAATTGGTAAAATCACAATTCCAAGTCGCTTGTTTCTATATTTGTAGCGTAGTTTAGTTCCCCTCCTTCACCGTTGATCACGCCTAGATTGAGACGCTCTAGTAAACTCTGGTAGTTGAAAACACAATTCCCTGCGGACGACACCCCAAGTACTCAACGATACACCTTGCACTTGGGGTTTATAAATATTAAAACTCTGTTTTTCTTGCAACAAGTTTTTGGCGCCGTTGCCGGGATCGAACCCGGGTCACCCGCGTGACAGGCGGGAATACTCACTTTTCAATATTGGGGTTTACTTCAGCATTCGAGACTAGGCCTTTAGAAAATCCAAAAAAATCAAAAATTTCAAAAAAAAAAAAAAAAAGAAAATATGTCTCCTTTCCACTTCCCTCAACATGAGCATGAATTGTTTTGGCAATACTATGATAGATTACATGCTTTTCTTGCTCATTGTGGTTATTGCTTCGAGAAGTGGGAAATTTTGAACATGGTCTATGAGGGTGTGACTTGTGAGACCCGTGCTCTTTTGGAGCATTGGGATTTCTGTGCTCGAAACGTTGATGAAGCTTGGGAATTACTTGAGTGGTTGGCTAGGGATACTTATGAATTTGAGACTAGTCAATTTACTTCATCCATCCCATCCCCCTGCATTCCTAATTATACACCTCTTGCATGTGAGATCTGCCATCGTTCTGACCATGATAGTGTTTCTTGTCCCTATCGTATTTCTGCTGATGGTTTTGCTAGAATTTCTAGTATGATAGAGGCCATGAACAAGCAACAAGTTGAGTTTGCTGAGTTTGTTAATAAATCGAGGGAATATGACCTATCACCCAAGATTGACCCTAGTTCTAGTGCTCCTAGACTTGATGTCAATCTGTGTGATGATAGTGCGTCTTTTCCTCCTCTAGAGTCCGGACTAGAGGAGGTGCTCGACCCTCCCTTACCTACTCTACCTCTTGTTGCTCCATCCCTACCTAGCACATTTAAGGACAACACTTTGACCTATCCTGATCCACCTTTCCCTTTAGCTCAGTCGACGGAGTTCGGGGTAGGTGCGACATCTTGTGTTGGTGCTAGGGTCGATGGGGATGATTTCTATCTTGAGTCAGACGGTACTTGTAGTGAGGTGCAGGATCTTGACAAAATTCTCGAGGAGGAGTCCTGTGTGGATGCTGTGGCTGTAGTTTCATCTAGTCCTGATCTTACTGACCATGTATCCCTCAACCCCCTTGATATTTCTCATGCTTCTTCATGTTCACTACCCTCCTCTTCCCCTGAGTACCATAATTTATCACTCGTTGCATGTCATGATATGCTTGAGGGGAATGAGATAGACTGTATGGAGTCCCTAGGTGCCTTTAGAGGGTATGACCCCTCCCTTGACCCTTATAGTCTATACCTAGAGGACATGCCTGGAAAAATCATCTTTCCTATTGAATTCAATCATTCTACTGATTTTTCTAAGGCATTTGATAAATTTAGGAGAGCACTTACTATTATTTCTGCATTCCTGTTTAAGTGCTCTTACTTACACTCATCTGAGTTGCAGGCTCAGGTGTTTGATAAACTTCTGCGAGCGTTGACAGCATCTGAGTTGGCGATGCGCGTCCTGAACGCCGCCGAGGAGTGGCTGATGCTCCTCGCGCTTCCCCAACCTCGTCCTAGCGAGGTGTAGTTTGGGTACATTCCGTACCCGACCTGGTATATTCGTTCTCACTCTTCTCCCCCCTTCTTTTTATTTTTATTTTTCTTTTCTTTCTTTTTGTTCTTGTTTAGTGGTAAATATTAGGATTGTGTTTTTGTTGGTGATCATCTAGTGGTGAAATTTGGTTGTTGTTGAGCCGTTGTTAGCTATGATCACCAATTTTGTGTTTTTGTGGATTTTTATTGTGTTGTGATGGGTGGTGTTGTTGGATTGGTCTATATTTATTTTTGGTGGTGTTAGTTTGTATTTATGTGTGATCGTGTTGTTGTTTTGGGTGAGAATTGTATTTTTTGGGAGAGTGTATTAGCTTGTGTATATTTTTGTCGATTTTTGTTTTTCTTGTGTTTGATTTTGTTTTTCTTTATTTTTGTGTGTTGGTGATGACTCACGGCTCCCAATGAGGACATTGTGAGATTTAGGTGTGGGGGTGGGGTCATCTCCCCTTTTCTTTTTATTTTTTTTGTGAAAATTTTTCATTTTTGTATAACTTTTTCATTTTTTTCTCCTTTTTGTACAAATTTTTCTTTTCTTTTTGCATTTAGGGGAGTTTTGTACTATTTTGATCAGCCTTGATCCCTGATACCTTGACTGTTAGCTCGTATATAAGTATAATGTGTATGATAGATATTCATCCCCAATCTGTCGTTTTAGACCTCAGTTCTAGCCCCAACAGTCCATCGTAATTTTGCAATCCAGTTCTGAATTCATGTATTGTCATCATCTTGAATTCTTAGTCTTCCACGATCGACTCTCCCATTGTCTACTGCATAGTTCCCTTTATATGTGCTGGCACCCCCCTTTCTTTTTCTAAAACAAAAGCAAAAACAAACAAATTCAAGCGCTACTGGGTGTATCCCTTTGAGGCGTAACATGAGTTTGTATTGAAAAAAATAATAATGGAAAGAAAAGAAAGTGGGGAAGAAAAGAGTTGGAAATGACAAGTACCCCTTTGAGGCATGCGCTATTGGGTGTTACCCTTTGAGGCAATACTGCTACTGGGGAAGCCTGCTTTCTATGCTAGCCAATCAAAAAGTTAGCTTGTGTCAATTGTGTGGGATTGAGTTTGGTTTTGGTAGGCTTAGTTTCAGGGTGATGATACACTTGCACACTAGGCACCAGGATGGATTCAATGTCCTCATGCGTCGTGGGGTGAAAAGCTGATGTCTGGATGCCACTCTTTGGGATGATGTGTCCTGAAATGCATATAATGCCTGTGTACAGACTGATATTTGAGCTATTAGGTGGTTTTGGTTGATTCGATTGTGTACAGTTTATCCCCATGTATATATTGTGTTTTGCTACTTTTATTTTTCGATTTTGTTTCTCTTTTCTTTGTTTTTCCTTTTTGAGATTTTGTGGGTATATCTTCTGCAAACCCTCACGAGACCTTACTCGTCCACTTGGGGTAACCAAGGGGTTTAAAGGGCTTGTTGCATACGCTAAATGCAACCGTGATTCTACGAAAGTGAGTTAGTTGTTTACTCTAGTTTTCTTTTATTTTACTCGAGGACGAGCAAAAGATAGGTGTGGGGGTGTGTTGAACGGTAAATTTACCTATTTTACGTGCCTCTTTCACCCACTTTTAGCACGTATAATAACTTAATATTTGAGGTTTTACCTTGTTTTATTTATGTTTTTGTAGGAAACAACTTCAAATCAAACAAGCGTCGCGGAAAGGGACGAAGATGGGACAAAACGACGAAAAACAGCAAAAACCGACGAAAATCGGCAAAGTGGGGCAAAACCGGGGGAGACGGCCACCGTGCCAGCAATGTGGCACGGTGTGGCCGTGCCACCTGGCACGGTCGTGCCACCCCCCCAATTCGTCAGGCCTCGGTTTTTCTATTTAAGCTTCGTTCGGGCGTATTCGCGAGGGAGTTCGTTCGTCGTTGGGGGTCTTTGCGCTGGCGATTTTGTAGGATTAGTTTAGGTTAGATTTTAGTTAAGAAGGGAGATTAGTTTAGGATTGAAAATTGTAACATTGGATTCAACCTTTGGATTTCAAGTTCTTCATCAATTCAAGACTAAGTTTCCTTCTCTTTTATCTCTCTAGTTTTTTATGTTCTTGTTAATTATGTTTTGTTGATTTTGATTCTTGTATTGGTTTTGGTCGATTTATGTGTTTAAATTTCATTGTTAATTTATGTTGTTTAGTTGTTTAGATTTGTTTTATTTCATTCCGTTTTGTTCTTCAAGTTTATGTTCTTGTTGGTTAGTTTAGGTTTTCACGCGTTTTTCATGATTTGTTGGTAGATTGTGTTGGCTTGAATTGTGATTAGCCTCTTGATGGCTAATTGATCTTGTACTAGGCCTAACCATACCCAATCTATGCCTAGAACTTAGAGTTTTCCTTCACGCCCGCCAAGTGTTCGATGAAATGCCTGAGAGGGTTTTCATCCATATTTTTGGGCGATTGACTTATGCTGAGAGGTGAGGTCAATTTGCTAGTGTGGGAGAGGGAATGGCCGAGTTCGGGACACGAAAGTAGTATCCGAATCGAGTTAGGTCCGGGGTTGCTAGTTTTGTGGTCTAATTCGACTAACCCCACGAAAGTAGGTGGTTACACGAATTAGACTAGCTCATGACCCTTGAGAGAGGGCTTGGGTGGTCTTTGATGGTGCAACCGACCATCTCTTGTTCATAGCGTAGTTTGGGTGGGTTAGGACTCGTATTGATTAGTTGGTTCACTAATTGGTAAAATCACAATTCCAAGTCGCTTGTTTCTATATTTGTAGCGTAGTTTAGTTCCCCTCCTTCACCGTTGATCACGCCTAGATTGAGACGCTCTAGTAAACTCTGGTAGTTGAAAACACAATTCCCTGCGGACGACACCCCAAGTACTCAACGATACACCTTGCACTTGGGGTTTATAAATATTAAAACTCTGTTTTTCTTGCAACACATGTCTCCTTTGTATTATTTCCGCTTTCCTTTGCTCGTAGTAAGACGCTTATTGAGGAGTCATTTTGGAGGTGTCGATCATCATTATTCTATCCTCCTCTCTCCTCATTTTTGCTTCCCTCATTATCATTGTCTGAGCTTTGTCTTGTTTTGCTATGATAATGAACTCCTTGATCATTCCATTCATATCAGTGTTGGAAGTCTTTATCTCCTTCAACTCAGTTGTTATTAGATCAAGTACAGTGTTGTTCGCCTTTTGTTTCATCCTTCTCTTTGCGGCTTTCTGGCCTTCGGGTCTTTCACTCCCACCGACACCTTCATCTCCAACCTCTTCGGTGTCGGGTTTGAACCTTTTTGACGATCCTGACCCTAACTTAGGTGGGTCATATATCGCCCGCCACTTTGGCTGGTCCTTGAGCATCTCATACCGATGCTCCAACTCAAACTTTTTCGTTGTACGCTCAGTATACAATCTGTGGACCTCTTGTAGAATTTTCGCATCATTCCACCCACTGTGATTATTACGTTCCACTTCGAGCATAATACATGTCCATTTATTGATTATTGGGGCGCATCGAAGCCATCGGCTGTTACATGTCTTTGAAGTTCGTGCTAATACCCCTTATGGACGGTACTCATTAAAAGTCGAGGCCATCGTATTCCAGAAGCTAACTTTCCTTTGGTCAGCCCCAACAATAGGATCCGTGCCTACATTTATCCATGCCTGAATAAGCTGTTGATCTTCGTCAATTGTCCACTTTTTCGCACCACCAACTATACCTCTCATTACTTCCTCCATATCCCCCTCATCAGTACTTGTCTTAATGTTTGTCTTAAACTGCCCCACCCCGACTAGTGATCCTGTCGGTGTGGATGAGGGGGTGGAGTTGCTCACCGCAGAAAGGTAATTTGGATGAGGAGGTGGCGGTGGATGCTAATGAGGGTAGTATGGGTATTTACTCCTGTGCACATTGAAAGGTTCATTATGTGTTAATGTGTAATATGGTGGAGGACATAGTCGAGGATTCTGACTTGAACCACTCGGAATCCTCGAGCTAAGGTGAGATGGGTAATATGGATGATGCGGATGATGGTGGTAGTTTTGTGGCACATGGGGGGTAAGAGACATGACGATTGTGTGCGGGAATTGCAGTAGCACTATTACCCCCCACTTGAGGTGAATCGTCGCCCTCAAGCAAGCTCATAAAGGACGGGAGAGTGTTAGGATCCATATTTTAGATGAAATTATCACCTACATATTTATAATTAATTGTATTAATAAGTGCCTCAAGTAACATGTTCATTTTAATTATCATGTACTTTTAACGTGTTCATTTTAATTTGTTAGTAGCATATACTAAAAAAAAAAAAAAAGAAACCATTCACGTTATCAAGTAACATGTTAATTTAAGTTATCATATACATTAATATGTTCATATTAATAATATATATGAAAAACAAATTAAACAATTTATTTTATCAAGTAACATGTTCATTTTAATTGTTATATACATTAACATGTTCATTTTTAATTTTTAATAACATGTAAACAAAATAAAAACAATTCACTTTATCAAGCAACTTATTCATTTTAATTATCATACAGATTGCCATGTTCATATTATTAACATATATGGAAAATAAAGGAAACCATTCATTTTATCCATTAGCTTGTTCATTTTAATTATTATATACATTAACTTGTTCATTTTTAATTTTTAATAACATATAATAAAAAAAAGAAAACCATTCACTTCTTCAAGTAACATGTTGATTTTAATTTTTAATAACTTGCTCATTTTAATTATCATACACATTACCATCTTCATTTTCATGACATTTACGAAAAATAAAGGAAACCATTCATTTTATCAAATAACATGTTAATTTTAGTTATCATATAAATTAACATGTTCGTATTAATAACATATATGAAAAACAAATTAAACAATTCATTTTATCAAGTAACATGTTAATTTTAATTATTATATATATTAGCATGTTTATTTTAAATTTTTAATAACATACAATTAAAAAAACAAGAAAACTATTCACTTTATCAAGTAACATGTTCATTTTAATTATCATGTACACTAACATGTTCATTTGTAATTCTTAATAACATATAATTAAAACAAAAAGGAAATGACTCACTTTATCAAGTAACTTGTTCATTTTAATTATCATACACATTACCATCTTTATTTTCATAACATATATGAAAAATAAAGGAAACCATTCACTTTGTCAACTAACATGTCCATTTTAATTATCACATACATTAACATGTTCATTTAAATAACATATACTCAAAAATTTTCATTTCCATATTCATTTCCATATTCTCATAATTGTTTCAAACATATTCTCCAAATGTATTTATTTTAACAACCACCAACTTAGTAAGCTTAACATGCTTTAAAATATTAACATAATCATATTTTCATGCAATATTTAAAACCTTCATGTCAAAATGTTTCCTAAAACATATAATCAAATCCTAATTATCTTACCTTTACAAAAATAACATTTAATCATTTTATCTTATTCTACTATATATATCATCTCATAGCTATTACATTAGTAACATATAATCCTTATAACGTTTACCGTATAAACTACCACATAATAATATTTTCCAACAAATTAAAATTTAATTTTCACTCCTAATTGAATACATATCTTACACTATGTGCAATTTCATGAACATTGCCCTCCATTTTACCAATACATTTGAACAATTAATTCATAGCTACTATATTAAAAACATATACTCATTGTAAATTAAAATGAACATATTAAATGTATACGATAATTAAAATGAACATGTTACTTGAGGCACTTATTAATACGACTAATTATAAATTTGTAGGTGGTAATTTCATCTGATCTTAACACTCCCCTATCCTTTATGAGCTTACTTGAGAGTGATGATTCACCTCAAGTGGGGGTTAATAGTGCTACCCTAATCTCCGCACACAATCGTCATGTCTCTTACCCCCCATGTGCCACAAAACTACCACCATTATCCGCATCATCCATATTACCCACCTCACTTTAGCTCGAGGATTCCAAGTGGTTCAAGTCAGAATCCTTGACCATGTCCTCCACCATATTACACATCAACACATAACGAACCTTTTAATGTGCACGGGAGTGAATACCCGTACTATCCTCCTTACTATCCACTGCCACCTCCTCATCCAAATTACCTTGCTGCGGAGAGCAACTCCACCCCCTCATCCACACCGACAGGATTACTGATCGGGTTGGGGCAGTCTGAGAAAAATATTGAGGCAACTGATGAAGGGGATGTGGAGGAAGTAATGGAAGGTACAGTTGGTGGTACGAAAAAGTGGACAATTAACGAAGATCAACAGCTTATTCGGACATGGATAAATGTAGGCACGGATCCTATTGTTGGAACTGATCAAAGGAAAGCTAGCTTCTGGAGTAGGGTGGCCTCGACTTTTAATGAGTACCGTCAATAAGGGGCATTAGCACGAACTTTAAAGATATATAACAGCTGATGGTTTCGGTGCGCCCCAATAGTCAATAAATGGACATGTATTATGCTCGAAGTGGAACGTAATAATTACAGTGGGTGGAATGATGCGAAAATTCTACAAGAGGCCCACAGATTGTACACTGAGCGTACAACGAAAAAGTTTGAGTTGGAGCATTGGTATGAGATGCTCAAGGACCAGCGAAAGAGGTAGGCGATATATGACCCACCTAATTCAGGGTTAGGATCGTCAAAAAGATCCAAACTCGACACCAAAGAGGTTGGAGATGAAGGTGTCAGTAGGAGTGAAAGACCCGAATGCCGGAAAACCGCAAAGAGAAGGATGAAACAAAAGGCGAACAACACTGTAGTTGATCTAGTAACAATTGAGCTGAAGGAGATAAAGACTTCTAACACTTATATGAATGAAATGATCAAGGAGTGCATCATCACAGCAAAACAAGACAAAGCTCAGAAAATGATGATAAGGGAAGCAAAAATGAGAAGAGAGGAGGATAGAATAATGGTGATCGACACCTCCACAATGACTCCTCAACAAGCGTCTTACTACGAGCAAAAGAAAGCGGAAATAATGCAAAGGAAATATGAAAGCTCATCATCGCATCAGTAATATATCTCCCCTGCCCCCTAATGTTGTAGATTACGAGAACTATGTGTCTCATCGTATGTTGTAACAGCTTACTATATGGCTTTTGTTTTCCATGTATTGTATTAGACATGAGTTTGATATTATCATGTTATGTTATGAAGTTATGCAAAATGGGTGTGCCTATTATTGTTTAATAAAAATGGTTACTCTTATATACATTAACGTATAATCATTATTATGTTGCGCAAGCCATTTGTAATGGATAATTTTAATGTAGGCGCGCTGCCTATTGAGGAGGAATCATCGTCCTCCTCTTCATCGTTCTCTTCTTCATCATATGATGATGTCATAATCTCCGTCATGGGGGCGTACATCCAATATCAACAACGAGTGCAACAACAAATGATATTCCTTGTGCAACTTAGACAAGCAGCAATAGAGATGACGCCATCGGCGTCTACGCCTCGAATGAAAAAGAGATGTATTAAGAGAGATAGAGAAGCTGCCCACAATCGCTTATACCAAGACTACTTCGCCGAAGGTTCAGTGTACAACGAACATCATTTTCGACGTAGATTCAGAATGCGGAGGCACTTATTTCTCCGTATTGTGGAAGCAATCGGCAATCATTAAGAGTACTTTCAGGTGAGGTACGATACGGCCGGAAAGCGTGGGTTGTCGCCTTTAACCAAATGTACCGTAACCATGTGAATGCTTCTCTATGGTGTAACAGCTGATTGCGTTGATGAGTACTTGAAGATTGGCGCGAGCACTGCAATTGAATGCCTGAAAAAGTTCGCCTCATGCATCGTCGAGGTATTCGGGGAGCAGTACCTGAGAAAATCAAATCAAGCTGATGTTGATCGCTTACTGCAAGTTATTGAAACCCGTGACTTTCTCGATATGTTAGGAAGCATAGACTGCATGTACTGGGAATGGAAGAATTGTCCAACGACTTGGAGGGCATCATTTCAAAAGCAAGTTTACAAGATGTCAACAATCGTGGCCTTGAATCTGTTGCATCATACGACCTTTGTATATGGCATGCGTTCTTCGGGCTTCCTGGAAGTCTCAATGACATCAACGTCATTGATCGTTCACCGGTTTTCCAAGAGATGTACGATGATCGTGCTCCTAAATATGAGTATGTTGTCAATGAGCATCAGTACAGCATAGAATACTGTGTTTCGGATGGAATTTATTTACAATGGATGACATTTGTTAAAACTATCCCACTTCCCCAAGGGTCGAAGAAAAAACTTTTCGCAAAACGTCAAGAATCAGTAAAGAAAGATGTTGAGCGAGCCTTCGGTGTGTTACAAGCTCGATTTGCCATTGTACGTGGTCCCGCTCGTCTGATGGATCAAAGAGAAATTGGTATTATTATGAGAGCATGTGTGATACTTCATAACATGATTGTGGAGGATGAGTAGGACAATTACGAGCTTGCATTTGACTACGACGTTGTCGAGGGAACTGTCTCAGAGCCGATTGTTAACCATGATCATCGTCCATGCTATGAGACATACTTTCAACGATCATACCGAGTTCGCAACTCCAATACGCATTTAGCTTTTCAAGCGGACTTGATTGAGAAAATATGAAAGCGAAATTTGGGTCCGCGGCAGAGAGGATAGTTGATGGATCTTCATATTGTAATTTTTTAAAATTGTTCAACTATTGTAATTTTTTTCCCGTCCCATGTCAACCAATGTATCTTATTTTTATTTTACTATCGGACTCTTGTAATTTCTAATTTCATGCATGTGTGCTTGTTTGTTTCAAAATCTTGTGTTTTTTTAATAACAACTATGACCCTCTAATTAGTTGTGTATGATAATTATTACGTGCACATTATTTTTTTTCCAATGAAAGTTATACCCAAATAACCAACCCAAAAAAATGAAAGCAAGATAATTATTAGTTGTCTTCATTCATCATCATATTGTAATTTATTTTCAATTGTTCACGTATTGTAATTTTTATTTCGTTTAATGTCAACCAACGTATCTTTTTTAATTTATTTATCGAACTCTTGTAGTTTCTATATTTAGGTATCTGTCAATTTCTTAATTCAAACTCTTGCACTGTTCTTTTGAAAAAATTTATGGCCCTCCAATTTGTTGCGTTACCAAATTATCATGTCCAAATTATTTTCCTTAAAAATAATTAAACCAAATAACCAACCAAACAAAAAAATAAAACTCAAACAATTAAATATAATTAGGTGTGGAGTCCATAGGTATTATTTTATTTGGTGAGAGAAAGTGGAGAGCCTACTATTGGAGAGAGTGAGGATTGTGAGGTAAAAAATTGAAAAGAGGATTGATATGACAGTAGTAGGGCCCAAAAATAGCTCACCATTGGCTTTGCTCTTACAAGTCCCCTGGAAGAAAAATGGGAAATTGTAAATAAAAATCCTTGATTGTACTACATCATTTTGCTAATTTTTCCATTGCTTGAATTGCACAGGAAGAATACCTTTTTTTGTTGAGAACTACTTTTTTTGTTAAGATAATTTTCTTTTATCTTTTTTGGTGAAAAGATAATTTTATTTGATTAATGATACATAATGGAATGATAGAAGTAAAAGGTGAAAGTATTACCTTGAAGACAAGAAGATATCCAAAAAAAAAAAGGAAGAAAAAATGGAGCAAAGGACGTAATTTTTTAATCATACAAACAAAGAAGATCTTGGTTGTAACTTGTAAGCTGTCTTAGGCCCTGTTCGGTAAAATTAGCGGTTCAAGTAGCGGATAGCGGTTCAGGTAGCGGATAGCTGTTTAGGCAGCGGATAGCGTTTCTAATTTAGCTGTTAGCGGATAACTGTTTAGATAAGCAGTTGAAATAAATGTGTTCGGTAAATTTAGCTGTTGGGTTAGCTGATTAATATAAATTGACATAAAAGGATATAGATAATTTCCAAATATAAAATTTTGTAAGGATATTTTTTGGCAAAAAAATATGAAACGCTACTTTTAAATGCCAAACGTTAATACTATTAGCTTTTCAGAAACGCTGCTTGAAACGCTACTTGAAACACTAGTAAAAACACTATGTTATCGAACACTAAAAATTACTTGATGAGTGTATTGACTTAGTCAAAACGCTAAACGCTACTCAAAACGCTGTTGCCGAACACGCCCTTAGTTTCGTCTGAAAGAATTTTCTTTATGGTAGTAAAAGAATCAAATATGTAGAAATTAAATAAATTCAAGCTGCAAACTAAAATAGGTATTTTGATCCCCAAAAAATAAAAGCGGTATTACATTACTAATGATGTGGCACTCAAATGATAAGAACAACATTATTTTAATGTGGTCGTTTCTAGACCTAACAAAATGAACCGAATTTGAATGACCTGATTCGAGCGATCTGAAATAAGATCTAAATTGACATCTGAAAGAGTTGAATCATGAGTTTTTCATCTGAAGTTAAAATCTGGACACACTTTTTGTCCTACTTCAATTGTCTGACTCCGCTTCTGATTTGAATACTAGTCTGGACCCGTGCTTTACACGGTGCACGTTAAAATAGACATTTTGCGGACATATAATATGCAAGTAATAAACCGCTAACTATTGTAGACATAGTTAATATTATCAATTTGAAATATGATAGAATAATTAATGAAAAATATTTGTGGATAGCAACTTCATGCATAACCATTAGGCTTAACAATTAAAAACCATATGACTATTAAAAAGGTCTATAATAGTATAGTCGAGATAGTAGATAGTGATTATGATAAAAAACGCGCTAAATAACACGATGATAAGTCATTCGATGATGCCCATGGCGAAGAATCCACCTCCTCTTTTTATACATGCAGAGAGGATAAAGTTTTAGTAATAATTTAAACAACAATGATGGGGTTGAAGTTTAAATTTACACATTGTCTACCTAGTGTATCTAACATTAGTTTTTCATAAGTAATAAATCTCTTCCTTCCAATTGACTGGCGCAATAAAACAATCGATGACCATATGGTTGTGGAAAATATTAACATAGGATAGTCAATAATGAAACAATAAACTATGTAAAATATGTTACGTTGGGAAAATTGTAGCACTTGCGTTGCATACACATCAGTAATTAAGATTATTACTTACTACATATGGCGGAAAATAAAGGAAAAGAGGAAGAAAAATCGACTAATTGGGCTAGCTTGATCCATCCACTATCACAAATAAAAGGACCACATTGGGCGAGCGTATGAAGTATTAAGTTAGAAAACAATCCCACATTGGCTTCATGGACTCATACAACTGATTTGAAAAACGCTTTGGTTATTGTTCCTAGACTAAAATTTTCGGCAAAGTATTATGTTATGGTCGAATGTAAAGTACTATAGAAGCAACTATAATGGAGAAATGACTAACTTAAGTGCATGTGGTCCAATCCCATTGTCCACCTTCACGGATATATATTATATGTAGTCCAGCCGTGACAGTAAATGGTGTATTTATTTAGTAATTAGTCCAAAAAGGGAGAAAAGAATGATCCAGCAAAATACCAAAACTTGTGAACATTTTAAAAGTAAGCCCTACATAAGTTCAATCTTAACTAATTGCTTTTTATGTAGTATTAGTTTAATATTAATATCACATTACATTCACATCCTGCCCAGCAAAACATGGAGGAACGATGTTGCCTCTAATCTCTATCACAGGCAGTTTCAAGGTTTCTAGGGCTCTGACCCACCTGTCTCTCTCGTCAATTCCTTCATCCACCTCTTCATTGGTGACCTCCGTAACCAAAATCCTCCAAACCCTAAAACTTCAATTCCCAAACAATGAACCCTCACACACCCCTCGAAACATTCCCGAACTCTTCCAATTCTTCCCTTACTTGAGGAAGAATTCCTAACGACATCAACCCAATTCCCAAGTATGTAATGCCAAAGTGAAAGAATTTGTAGGATTTTCTTGAGTAAGACTTTCTTATATGGTCTCCAAACATGGGCATATAATCATTCAATAGGTTATACATGCTTTTTCAAGGTGTTATTAAAAGTCTCAATTTTAATAATGCAACTAAACTAACAGAATATTCAGAATTAAGGGTTGAACATTCAAATTTGAAACGCAACTCATTACATGAGTAATATCTATATTATGCCCGTTCACGCCTTAAGCATAACTCCAGAACTGAACTATATAGGTGGAGAACAGAAATGGTCTATGGAAAGGAACGTAAAGAATTGGGGGAGGGGGGCTAATAACCTAGATAATATTTAGAACAATACTTGCATAAAGAACAACGGGAAATGAATTAATTCAAATAATAAGAAATGATTCATACATTTTATAATCAAAATGAATTAATTTAAATAATAAGAAATGATTCATACATTTTATAATCAAAATAATAATAACCCATTAAACATATACATTACCTCACGCTTCAATTGTTTTCCATTGAATAAATATCAAGTATTTGAGATTGACCTACTTATTAAACCTACACAATTATGGCAACGAAAAGTACACTCCAACTCAAAGATCAACAAAACCTAGCAAACTAATAAATCCCATATTTGAAGTGAAGGGGAAAAAAAAATAATTACTAGAGGAAAAAGCAAAATCACATGGACGTGGTGACCTTTACCACTTGTGCCCCAAAACCTAACCGAATTCACACAATGACTACCAGACACTTTATGCATCCAGTCAAAGGTCTGCTCTGAAATTAGTAGACATTTGTTCAATCATGACGAGTAATTGAGTTATAAATCCCACGCTAAACAAACATGATGAGAATATTGCGATAAAAATAAACATATTGTAATTATGATTACTACAAATTAAGTAATCATTATTACATTGCAAAGTTAATTGCATTACTTTATCATTACATCACATCCAATCAAATCACATTAGATTTATCAATCAGGCACTTAAATCAGCATGTGAAATAAATGAATCAAACACCAAAGCCCCAAATTTGTCAAAACTAACATAGTTGAAACAATAACCCATAACTCAAAACACAAAACAAATACGATCTTACCAATCATTGGGAATGTTTATGAAGCAAAAAGGAGGAAAGAATAGAAAATAGGCCACTAAATCCAAGCAAAACTGAGAAACCAATAAAAAGAAATAATTTTGAAATTAACACAATTCATAAACCATAATTTCTCTGTATTATATAATCATCATAGTTTTCTTTTTGTATATTAGATAATTTATTTGTATTATGCCTTCTAAAAAAAATGTGTATTGCATAATCACAAATAGATTAAAAACCCGTGAACTTTTAGTCTGTACCATATAATCATAAACCCAAATATAATTTATTTGTATTATGCCTTCTAAAAAAAATGTGTATTACATAATCGCAAATTGATTAAAAAACCGTGAACTTTTAGTCTGTACCATATAATCATAAACCCAAATTTCTTTGCTTCGAATGTTCCATAGAGTCTGAAATTTGACCAAGAAAATAAGAAGGATCCGAAATTGAGTCTTTTGATTTTCAAAAATTGCAAAAGAGCAAAAGTAAAATGCAAACACGTCCGTTTAATTGGAGTAAATACAATTCAACCAAGAATCGTGAACTTTTAGTCTGTACCATATAATCATAAACCCAAATTTCTCTGTCTTCAAAGTTCCACAGAGTTTGAAATTCACTCGAGAAAATAAGAAGCATCCGAAATTGACTCTTTTGATTTTTAAAAATTGCCAAAGGGCAAAAGTAAAATGCAAACATGCCAATTGAATTGGAGTAAATACAATCCAATTGCAGGACAATCCAAAAATCAATTTAGAAGCTATCATGACCAAATGGGCCACAATCAGACGATGGATCCAGTAAACAAATTTCTTTTTCTTTTAATATGCAAACATCTACTACCCCAAAAACATAAAAATAGATGATGGATTAAAAGAGGAAATATATAGGACTAATTAGCAGAGTTTGACTTGCAGGTTGAGAGAATCATGGTTGTTGCCACTGCCAGTAACTGAAGCTCAAGCAGAAGCAGAAGAAGTGAATTTTGATCTGTGCCTTTGTCCAATATACTCCTTGTGATTCTATATAACACAAAAACCAAGCCATAAATTAGCCCAAGAAGGAAATTTTTTTTTTCTAATGAGGAATATGGACTCGTAAACACATCAAAAGGAAAATATTGAAGAAGCTACTATCCATGGAAGAAGGGGGGGGGCGACGACATGTAGAAAGACAGACAGAGGTGGGAAAAGACTTGAGGATAGACACAGGGGAAGAGAGAGAGAGGGAGGACAGTGTGGAGAGATAGAAAGGGGGAGGTCTGGAATTCTCTGGAGGTAGTCGGACCAGCAGCATGGAGAGATAAGGGGGGAGAGAGAAGGTGGAGGCCTGTCAATTTGCTGGGTATTCGGACCACTTTTGTTGGGTGCCGGACAGTTTTGGAACTGTGATGATAAGACATGGTAAAGGGAGGAAGGAGAAGCGCGGTACCGTAAAATTTTAGAAACATTTTAGTTGATCAACGATCCTGATTTAATGTGAAAATTAATCTACGGTGTCGGTTACCTCTAATTCTTAAATTCACTCTCCTTTTAGAAAATGGCAGTTATTAAAACTTTGCTTTTATGTATTATATAGATAGGTTTGTCGATTCGTCTACTCCGGAAAAAAAAAAAATCAGGTATTTGAGCTGAATTTAGACATTGTCCAATTTATCTATCCCAAATTAAACCTAACTTGAATTTTTGCCAATACTAACCATGCTTAGTGTACCGTATGTATATACACACACACGCACAGACAGACAATTGTGTGAGATCGTCTCATGATTACTTATATCGTGAGACGTCTCGCATGCTGATTAACCACATAATTTTTTAAGAAAAAGACATTGGCATATATGCAGTCTCATAATAAATTCTTGTCAAATTGTCTCACACAAGAATGTGTAATATAACATCCTCGGCGTCAGCCTCATGTGGGAAAAAGAAGGAGAGAAAAAGGGGGTGAGGCGGGGGGAGCTCTCCATTGGTTACCTCGTGCCTCATATCTCGCGTGGAAGCTCGCAAGGTTGAACCAACTCGCGGGAAGCTTTCAGCCACTTTTTTATTTTTTAATATTTTTAATTAGTTTTTTATTTTAAAAATAAAATCGTGTATTATAGAGTGGGTTTATAAATATTATTTTATTTGGTGACTCAAAGTGATGAACCTTTTATTGAAAAAGAGGAAATTGTGAGTCAAAAAATTAGATTACAAGTTGATGTGGCATAAATAGACTCATATTAGTAAGTTAAAAAAAATAGTTCATCACGGAAATGCTCTAAGATTATTACTGTACCTTAAAATAATGAAAAATAAAGGTATGCATGCCTTTGTTTTGCCCTTTTTCGAAAAAACGTGGGATGGGACCCAGACTGCGTGTGGTGTTCAGCCATGGGAAGATGTACGTGGCTACCTTCTTTAAGTCTTTTCATACTGAATTTTCACTTAAATTTGTTTTGTTAGTTTTGCTTTATTTAAAGAATTCAGAATCCTAATTCTTAAAACGCAAATTCTTAGGTAAAACAAACTTATTTTTAAGAGTTATGATCACGTGAAACAAAACTATTTAAGATGTAACCTTCTAATTAAAGTTTTAAGGTGACTAATACTTGATTTCATATTTAATTTTTTAATTTATAAGTGACTAATAATTTATTTAATTAACACTCAGTGATTATAATCAAAATAATTTTGAAATGAACAATAATTAGTTATTGCAATAGTTATTATAAATGACGACAAGTGTATCTGTTTTGTAACACATTATTTTGTGTAAAATCGTCTCATCTAAGATTCATTATTATTAAAATTTAAAATGAAATCAAATCGGAATAAATATAGATTGCATAGCATTTGTCTGTGACCTTGGAAACTTTTCCATGCAAGCCACACTCAAACGTAAAATATGTGCAAAGAATATTAAAGCCTGTATAATATTTTCTTTATTCTTGTCCCCTGTTTTTTTATTCTTGTAAACACTATGCAGGTTGCGTAGGCAATTAGGTGTTTGTGCATGAATCGTAGGGAATGAAACTCCAGTCATGAAAAGGATTACGAAAAATCTGAGGAAGCAACTTTGACGTAAAGAACTAAATGGATTCCTAAGGTAGCCGAACAAGTGCTCACTGAGGTAGCAGTTGCTTTTTCATGTCCTTGTTAGCTATTATGGTGTCATTCAGATATTTATTGATCCATTTTATAAGCTGTATATTTCCATTGTAGCTATTGTTTTGTATTTGCCTCTTGATATTCTCTGAGTTTAACTCTACTACTAATCGGCAAAAAAATTATGCAAAGTATATATATGTGCTCTCCAGTTTTAAAAAGATTTCTGTTTAGATCCCTCTCTTTGGTACCCTTCCTTCTCCAGTCTTCCCTTCGTATCTATGCTTTAATTAAAATCATTCAACAAATAACTTGTTAAAATTTTGTTTATTGTTCAAAGCTTTTCAAAATTAATATCCAAAAAAATACTTAACACTTACTAAAATTTTATAATTTAAAAATTAGACATCTTTATACATAAGCTATATATATGTCATGTTCTCCATTAACTACTCGAGTCAACTTTTTTATTTTTTATGCTGAAATTAATTTGTACAATCATGAAGGCAGCTTGAAATTTGAAAATATGAAGCATGGGAATATTGTGGACCATGCCTTTAATTAAATTTTCGTTTCAGTAGGTGGGATATATTATTCTTTTCATGTACTTCAGTATCTTTGGACCATGTCTTGGGAACAAGTTTGGCATTTTTTAATTGGTCAGACATAATCATGAATTATCGATATATTCTTCCCCTTTAGCGTAAGGGAGATATAAAGAATAATAATAATAAAGTAAGTTTAGATTTTCAGTAACAATATCAAAAAAGATTATTGATCGAGTGAATCAAGGGATACAAGATATGTTGATAGGGAAACATAATTTGTAAATCTCTACCGGCCGCTACTATCATAATGCTCTTATAGTTTTTTTTCTAAATGAAGACCCACATTATTATTAGTAAAAGTACTACAACATTATTATATTGATAGGCATTTATTAACTAATTATGGTTAATAAAATTTTGTTTTTGAAAACTCTACCATTTTTTTTACTAGTATAGACCCGTGTAATGTACGGAGTATTTTTTAAATTACATTTTAATTTAAAAACTGTAGAGTATTTATTTTATAAAATCACTTGTCTCATAAATATTTTTTGAATATTAAGTAAAATATTTTCTGATTTACTTGATCGTATAATTAGCAAAATTGACTTTTTTAGCAAATAAAACTTTAATTGGTGAATCAAATCCTTCTTCCCTATATCTAAAAATCTCAAATCTCACTAAGTTCATTTCTAAATTGGATTACACATGAAAAAAATAACCCATTAAAAATAAGTCTTGTCGTGAAATAATCAGCACATAGCATAAGACAGTTGGGATCATGTATCACTTACGTATATAATAGTTTCATTATATTATAAGCGAAAAATACGCCTTCTTTTATATTAGACGACACCACATTCGAAAATAATTAGATATCCAAATCTCTTTCAAAACAAAGTCATTTCCTTATTTTAACTCTTACTTTTATACATTATACATATTACATTCTAATATCAGTTGGGATCCTTGGAGACAAGTGAAAAATCATTTTGCACATATTACATTGTAATATATATACAGTTCTCATATTTCACTTGTCTAGCATGTAGCTGCTTCTGATTTTCATTTTTGAATAGAAAACTATCATTACTTGTTCCATTCCATATTTTGGATAATGTACAAAGTATGTACATGTATGAGTGTTTCCATGGTAATTAGTAGCAATCAAATTAAAGTACATGAATTTTGTTAATATTGATGTGCTATTTAACATGTATGTATATAGTTCATATTATGATGTACTAGAGAAAGCAAGCAACCCAGAAAACCACATATTGGGTTATTCAAAAAAAAATGCCCAAAACTACAAAGCAATTCTTCCACTAAGCAGTAGGGCCACGAAAAAAGGAATTTGAGGCCCACTGGACAAAGTACAAACCTTCCCTAACCATCAGGGCCACGAAAACCAGAAACGGAGGCCGTAGAAAATAATGGGCCACAAAAAATTTCGAGGTCCTACACACAGAAAGGCCACAAAACTTAAAATTGAGGCCCTAAAAAATAATGGGCCACAAAAAATTTTTTGGTCCTGCACACAGTTAGGGCCATCAAAAATGCAAAGTGAGGCCCCGTACACAAATGGGCCACAAAAATATTCATGGCCCCTATAATCTCCGTGGGCGTCAAAAATCAAATTTCGCCCCCCTATTTGGAGCAAAGGACGACAAATGTTTTCGTGGCCCTTATCATCTCCATGGGCGTCGGAAATCAAATTTCGCCGCCCTATTTGTGGGCCTGGACCTTCGAACGTCGAACATGCGACGAAAATTAATTCGTCGCCCTAGCTACAGGGCGGCAAAATTCGGACATCGGGCGGCGAAATTTGAAAATTTTCTTGTAGTGACATCAACCTTTATGAATTGTAAATTTTACACCATAACGTATCAAACATTTGATACTCCCTATGATAGCCCATAAAAAAAAGAATCCAAAAATATAACGTATATTAGAGACTCTTACCTAGCTATAAACATAGAAAATTATACATAAATTCTTTGGATTAAAGAAGCAATTTTCAAAATAAATTGAAGAAATCAATTTCTTGGAGAGAGAGAGTGTGCGTGTTTGTGCGCGTGCGCGCTTTGATGAGAGAAACAGATGTGCAAGGAATCAACAGCTGAAAATATCCAAAACTCCGACATTTACGTATCACGTATAATCAAAAATATAAGGAGTAAGTAGTTAGCTCCCCTAAGTTTTGTTTTTAAAAAATAAATAAAAATAAGACAGTATTTTGTTTGGAAAGAGACGACAGTTACAAACTATTTTTTTTAAACTTTAAAATCAAAGATTTAGATTTAATGAGTTAATAATATTTGTGGCTAAGATTACACCAAGTCCTGCAAATCAGTCTCTTATTAGTATTTTAGGTTTTCCAAATATTACTATTTTTTTGGGTGCAGAAGAGGGGCGAATAATCTTATTAATGATTAGTTCGTCTAGGCCATACAATCCCAACACTATCAGCATACAAAAGGTCATTAATTTTAGCTGGAGGTGTTTGGAATATTTCATACCTCCAAGGCCTAGATAAACCTATATTAGCGAATTTGTCCGCAACTTAGTTTCCTTCCCTATAGCAGTAAAAGATGCAAGTGTTCCATGCGGCCTCTTCCAAGAGCCTCTTGCATTGATTTAGGGGCTGGGCATGTTTCCAAGCACCAAGAATAATTACCTTTCAACATCTCCACCCCAACCTTGGAGTTGCTTTGAACCCAAACTTTATTGATGTTCAAGGTTCCTGATAGCTTCAACCCATTGTAAATTGCCTTTAGTTATGCTGTAAGGGAGGAGCACCAACCTAGCGACTTAGTGAAGCCTCCTATCCATTCTCCTCTATCGTCTTGTAAAATTCCTCCACATGCCGCCAGACCCGGATTACCGTAGCAGCTCTATCAGTGTTCAATAGTATCCAACCCTCTGGTGGTGGTTCCCATCTCACTCTGGGTTCCACATGTGCACGTTCAGACCGCTCTGCCCCCTGCGCTTCCTTGCTTAGCGCAGCTAGTACCTCCTCAAACTTGGACATGAGGAATTGCCCTCTATGAGTCGGAATTTGTTCCACTGAATCAAAACATATCGCATTCCTCCACTTCCAAATGTACCAATATGTGATCAGGAATTTTGTTGGCCAATTCAGGTCATCCCTTCTCAGCCCAGAGTTTGCTTTGATCCAATTGGCTATATCCATGTTAGGAGCAACACACCTGAGACCCTTAGTTTCTAAGAAACACCACACCTCGCGAGCATGATGGCAGCTCCTCAGAGCATGATCCATGTCCTCCCGATCCCCATCACATATTGCACAGTTCGTGTGGCTATATAATCCACGCCTACGCCTATTTACATTGGTGAGCAAATTATCGTGCATGGCCAGGCAAGTGGACACTAGAACCCTTTGAGGAGCTTTGATCTTCCATAGCCATTTCCATGAATTTTCCCCCGTCAACCAATGATCTTGCTGAATTATCGAAAGCACCGAGTTTCTGCAGAATCTTCCGGATGACTCACCCTTCCAAAATAATGTGTCCGGTGAACCATCTACAAAGACCTCAAATGAGGCTATTTTCTATATTGTGTTTGGTGGTAGTAACTCCATAAGGGCTTCCCATCTCCATCCCCCTATGGGCGGCCCATAGTCTGCACCGATCTTGGTTAGACGAGGGTATTTGTTTGAGTGCTAACTCGATGAGGGGCCTGTGGTCTGCCCCAACTATGCAACCAAAACTTCGTTGTGTGCCCGTCTCCAATAGTGCGACTAACTCCTTGTTGCATGAGGGTGAAGTTCTCCACAATACCTCTCCAAGTACTCGAGGCAATACCCTAGGCTCCACTACCTCCAAGTCCGAACCTCGACAATACTTATTTTTTAAATCCCGAGCCCAAAGAGAGTTGGTTCCGTTTGTAATCTCTACCCTAATTTCATTAGCAATGCCGAATTGATTTGCTGCATTGATCGCAGTCCCAGCCCACCATTATTCTTGGGTCTAGTCACCGTATCCCATGAGACTAGGTGAGCCCGTTTCTCATTAGAGGCGCCCCCCACAAGAAGCGCCTAGTCTTTCGGTCAATCTCGTTGCAAAGTGATCTGGGTAGCTTAGCCGTCTGCATGGCATAGGCTGGTATTGCCGCCATGGTCAACTGAAGCAATGTTATTCTCCTGCCCAAAGAGAGATTTTGTCTTCCATCCCGCCAATCTCCTGTCCACCCTT
Organism: Carnegiea gigantea; assembly: GCA_029747015.1. Classification (NCBI taxonomy): domain Eukaryota; kingdom Viridiplantae; phylum Streptophyta; class Magnoliopsida; order Caryophyllales; family Cactaceae; genus Carnegiea; species Carnegiea gigantea. The sequence goes on along the minus strand of JAKOGI010000546.1, from coordinate 192,633 downwards.
TGTACCACCTCTTGGTAAGTTGATTTGGTAATCCTTCCATGGATCGTCGGCATGCCTAGGTATTTTCCTAAGTCCTCTGTGCTTTCCATTTCCAGAATATTGCATATGCCCAACATCACCCGTTCCTTAGTATCTAGGGAGAAGTAAATTTTTGACTTTGTTGTGCTGATTTTCTGTCCAGAGGCGTGACAAAATAAGTCGAGATATGACTTTATCAAAGCGGCTTACTCACTTGTTGCTTCTGCAAACAAGACTATGTCATCAGCAAAAAATAGGCGGGCTAACTTCGGCCCCCCTCGGAGTGCCTGAATGGGCCTCCAGCTCCCTCTCCGCATGGCATCTTTAATGAGTTGTGAAAGCCACTCCAAGCATGCAGCAAATATATAAGGCGAAAGGAGGTCTCCTTGTCGGATCCCCCTTGAAGGTCAAAATTTTCCGTTGGCTCACCATTCCACAGAATACTCATACTACAGGTCGAAATGTACAGCATCATGACATCCACCATCCTCTGAGGGAACCTCATATCCATCAATGTCTCCCAGATAAAATCCCAACGTAACCTGTCATAAGCCCTCTCCAAGTCCAGTTTCAAGGCCATCCATCCTTTCCTTCCCGTCTTGCACCGCATGGAATGTAATGCTTCTTGCATGATGATAATATTATCATCTATTTGACGACCTGGTACAAAGCTTGCTTGAGTAGGCGATATGAGCTCTGGAAGCACTCTCTTTAAGCACTGCACCAAGACCTAGCATTTTGGATTTTTCCAAATATTATCACTTTGGTTAATATAATGTAGATAGATAGACAGATTAGATACAAAATCAAAGGCCTAGATTTAATAGATGACTAATTTTTATGGCCGAAATTACATCAAATCCTACAAATCACGCTCGTTTTAGCTAGCATTTTGGATTTTTCCAAAGATTATCAATTTTGTTAACTGTTTTGGATTTTTTTTAGATAATAGAATTATCATGTATCCTTTATAAAATATAATCGAAATTAAGAGTATTTTTTTTAAAAATAAAAATTATAAATAGGTATTTTCCTTAGACAAGTTTTTTTAAAAACTAAAATTTATGGTTTAGATTTAATGAATAAATATAATTGCCTAATTTTTTCTCTGGACAATTGGATTATCATATATCTTTTATCATGTATATCCGAAATCATGGGGGATTTTTTAAATAAAATAAAAAATATCTTAACTTTAAAATCGATGGCTTAAATTTAATGCATAAATAATTTTTATGGTTAAGATTACACCAAATCCCACAAATCACTCTCGTTGCACCATTCTAAGGTTTTATAAAGACTGTTATTATAATTAGTATAGATAGATCTTAGTTAGATCCTTTATTTTTTGGGTCTTGAATCATCTATTTAATTGGAGTCGAGCTATTATTAGCTTAAGAAGGAGTAGAACTCTCCTATCACAAATTTTCTACATTCACAAGGCTCGAATCCAAGATTTTGCTTAAAGGGAACAACTGTCAAATCACTTGAATCAATATGTATTGATAGATTCTTCATTTAAACAGCAATCAATAACTGCACATGCATGAAGACTGGATATTTTTCTATAACTAATTTTCAATTCATTAAGTTTAAACAAGACCTTCAAAAAAAAGCAAGTTTGAACAGTTGAAACCAACAAATATCAATATGAGGACATTTCTTCCTGCATTTTTGTTTCATCGAATACTTGATTTTCTTTGGGTGTTATCCACGCTACATGGGAAAACCCATCCCAGGTTCCGTACCATCAGACGTGTCCCAATCCTCAATTACCATCATGTTGTCGAGTATTTACAGCGGGTCCCACGGCTTTTTATTAGATCACTAAATTATTCAATAAAACAGGTAACAACTAACTAATTAAAATTAAGTGGGGCCCAAAAAATAGTCAATGTAAGTTGGAATTCTTCTTCCTTCTCTTTTTTTTTTTTTTTTTTGGGTGTGCTTTTAATCAATTTCAGCTCTGACATGTACATCAACAAGTCTTGCAGGAAATTAACAAACTGGTAGCGGTGTAACGTTATTAGCCCCAGTATTGTCCATCAAAGAATGGGACCAAATTTTAACAAATTTAGACTTTGGACCGAGAGGTCCGTATTAAAGTTATGTCCATGTAATATTGTAATCTTCATTATTTTGTTTTTTGGTATGCATAAATAGAAATAATGATTCATGTGCTTAAGGTTATATTCGACAATAGCATTTTGAATAGCGTTTAGTGTTTTTATTTTGACCAAGTCAATATACTAATCACTCAATTTTTAGTGTTCGATAATCTAATATTTTGACTAGCATTTCAAGTAGCATTTAACGTCTTAAACAGCGCTTCTGAAAAGCTAACAGTATTAATTTTTGGCATTCAGAAGCAGCGTTTCATTTTTTTGGTTAAAAAATATCATTTGAAAATTTTATATTTGAAAATTATCTATATCCTTTTACGTCAGTTTACATTAATCAGTTAACCCAATAGCTCTATTTACCGAGCACATTAATTTTAACCGCTCATCTAAGTAGACTAACTAAATTAGAAATGCTATCAACTATCTACACAGTTATCCACTACTTAAACCACGATCTACTACTTAAATAGTTAATTTTACCGCACAAGACCTAAATTTGATATCATAAAAGCGACTACCTTAATTCATTTAAAATGAAAGCCCTAATTACGCTATAGACTACGTACGTTGCCTCCCAACCCCAAAAAATAAAAGGCATTGCCACCAACAACTGAGCTAAATTTGAATACTTTGTAAAATGCAGCAATTAATAAAATTTTGAAGTGGACATTGCCCTTACAAATGAACTGCGTAAGATCAGCAATTGATAGACTTTAGAAACCCGCCCATAGTAACAATGATTCTTTCCTCTTCGCATATGGAAAATGAGAACATTCAAATGATTAGTATAGGATCCTTCCGTAAAGATGGTAAATAGGGCGACTTGACTTAATTGACGAACTCATCAAACCGGTCAAGTTCAGTATAGACCAATCAAACTTATATTAGAAGTTGAATCGTCATGACTTACGAATTAAAGATGTGGTTCAACTTAGCTAGTTTTTGCTTCCGTTATCTAGTCACGTTCAAAAATCAAAACTATGGAAAATATAATTACTGTAAGGTCGTATACGGCAACGTTATTTCGAGTAGTGTTTAGTGTTTTGACCGAAATAATGTGCTAATTAGTCAATTTTTAGTATTCGGTAACCTATTGTTTTGACTAGCATTTTAAGTAGCATTTAGTGTTTTAAGTAACGTTTCTGAAAAAGCTAACAGTATTAGATTTTAGCATTCAGAAGTAGCGTTTTGTATTTTTTGGCCAAATATGTCATTTGGAGATTTTATATTTAGAAATTGTCTATATCCTTTTATGTCAATTTACATTAATCAGCTAACCCAATAGTTAAACTTACTGAACATATTTATTTCAACCGCTCATCTAAACAACTATCTACTAACAGCTAAATTAGAAATACTATTAGCTACTTAAACAATTATCCGCTACTTAAACCGCTATTTGTTACTTAAACAGCTAATTTTGCTTAACATAGCCTAAATGAACTCATTTAGAAAATTATAACTGGCCTAGCCCACAATTAAAAAGGCCCCGGAGGCGCAATCCAACTCAATTGTTGTGGGCCAGCCCAGTTCAATAATTTTGGAATAGAACCATCTAGCCCGACCCGACCTGAACTCGCCTCTAATGTTGTTTCAAGTTTATATTTTGCTTTTATCTTTCCCTTAAAATTTCCATGTAAAAAGGAGCGATGCCAGCTAATTAAGAGGTTAGGTGCGATGATACGTTACAATCCGTTGGTGAGCCAGTCGAACTTCGATACGGACCCTTTTGTTTTAATTAGAGAAGGATTTTTGCTCTGTCTTTAAACATTAATCAATTGTCTCTTCCTATTTTCTCAAAAACAAAAAAAAGGTCTCCGTCTATCACTTTTAGCCTCTCTATGATTAGAATTTAGAAATTGGCACCATTACCTTAAAAAACTGCAGCATAATTATTACATCCTTTAGAGTATATATATATATATATATATATATATATATATATATATATATATATATATATATATATATATGTCTTGAACTCTTGTTAACATATAAAGGGGAAAAAGTCTTTTATTATAGAGTTTTTTTTTCTTCATTTACAAGATTGAAACTTAATACACTATTTTTAAAAAAATAAGTATTAAGCCATTTGAATCAATATGTATTAGTTAACATGATATGATCTAAAAATTATAAAGCTAATTAATTTACTTTTTATCTAGTGAAGAGTTGTATAATAATCATAAGAACATGCTTTTTATAACATGAGGGTTATATTTATAAAAAGTTGTCCTTACGGTCGAATATTTTTTTTTAAGGAAAAAGTAGATACACAAACTATATGAAATCCGAAGGTTTCCTAAGATAGATACATTAGAGCCCCAAAACTACAAAAAAGTGATGTGATATCTGAAAACATTGAGCCAAGTTACATGGGCGAATGACACTTTTTTTTTTTTTTTTCCTTGGGTGGAGTATATTTGACATTAGCCTAATCTAAAATCTTAACTTGGGATGCTTCCTCGTCTTTTCCTTTTTTAATTTTTCCTCTCCCAATACCGATAGCAACCTTACATAATGTATGTTAGTACTGTGAACTGTTGATTTTTAGGTACGCCGAGATTTGATGCATTAATTTTTATAATCCTGATAGTTTTGAGTTTATTTTTAAGTATATTCACTATTCAGTCATCAAATTATAAAAAAATCCTTACTATTGTCCTTTTGTTTTTTTTAAAGCAAAAACCCCCAAAATTATCTTTCTACTATTGGATAGTCTATCGATGGTATTGTGGGTACTTAAAAAAGAGGGTTTCGAATTAAAAAAAAAAAAAACTAAAAAGGGCAATAGTAATGGTATTTTTGTAATTTCATGACCGAATTGTACGGAATTCATAAGTGGGGCAGTTAAAAATAAACTTAAAAATGTTAGGGTCATAAAAATTAATACATCAAATCTCAGGGTACCTAAAAGTCTGTGGTTCTTAGTATTGCACGTGATCCTAGCCAAAGGTTTCATGTCGAATCCTATTTATGTCTATATTAATTTTCATATTTGTTATGATTAAAAAAATAGTTACATGATCAGATATTACTTAAGCAAGACTAATATAATAATAAGACATCGAGAATCCATTCGTAAAAGTAAAAATAATGTTTGTTTCTAATAGTATTTAAACTCATCTCTTTCGTGCATATGCAAGGTAACATATATTCACTAAATTATCCCTTTTTAAACCTTTACTCTCAATTTCATTTGGACTTAAGAGGCAAGAATCAAAAAGAGATACATAGAGGAACCCAAGAAAGTTAGACGTGATATGATCCTTTAATCTTTCACGTATGTACAGGGTGAGTACTGCACTACTTATAGATTCGACAAATGGGTAATTCGGTTTGGTTAAGGGTCAGGTTAAATTCGGGTCGGGTCATGTTTGAGTTAAATGACATTCGGGTCGTTTCGGTTTGGCTCAGGGTATGGTTCGGTTTGGGACGATTTCGGATCAATCAATTTTTGGTCAAATACGCTCGTCATGCCAAAACAAGCAACTTTGTAGGAAATTTTGGATCGGATATGGTTTGGTTCGGGTCCACTTTCGCGTGAGCATATTTTGGGTGTCGGCTCAGGTATGGGTCCAGATCGTTCGGTTCGGGTTTCGAATCTCGGATCAGTTTTGTCAGGCCTACTACTTACACAACTAGGTTCACAGGACAATGTGAATGCAAGTGAATTGCTTTATACCCTGTAAATATTATCTCCAATCCCCTTAATTAGTGTATGTTTACTTTTGACTAACAGACGAGGAACAAGTGCGTTTGACCAGATATTTCTCTCACATGTGTAACATATTTTCAACTTAAATAAACGTCTAAGTAAGGTGAAATTTTATTAGATTTTTTTCCACCGAAATTTTATTAGACTCGACTTTAGCCAATATGAAATTAAGCAAAGAAAATGTGTTGACTTATATTTCTGTATTTGTTCACTTGCTTTGTGTAATTTTATTACCACAATCACACAAGATCCGACTATCGCAAAAGGTTGATCTTCTATATTTAAGTTTATCAATTTATTTCCATTAGATACCACAGATATAATCAAGAAATCGCCCATTTAAATATTCAGACATCTTATTAATGAATGGCCAATCTAAGATTTCGATCTTAATAAGTCAAACTATATTAACATCCTATAAATACGACAAAACTGTTCGGTCATTTTTTTACTACGCGTTTACTTTTTCTATTTTTTCAAAATCAGAAATATATATTTTATGAACACTCGCATTAAAGGCCATCGGACAGACGACCCTACTTTCCATCCACGCGCTTCATAACAAATCTGATGGAAAAATGCACAAAAAAACTAGCTACGAGAGAGAAAACCTTACGTCCACACTAGTTTAAAAACTCAATGCATTCATACAAAATCGCAATCACTTAGAAAAGGGTATTTCCTATAAAGAACATCCTGTAAGCATCACAATAATCAACCATAGTAACCTATAGTGTTATCAACATCGACTTCGACAAATTGAATTGTTATAATCGAACTAAACAGTATTATTCACGACTCATTACGTATACCTATCCATTTAATCCTTTGAATAAATTCATTACTCATGGCCAGCAATAAAATTAATCAACTACGAAGATGGCTTCTAATTAAGTTCTCTAATTCTTAATTCCCTACCTGAATTTGTGGTATTTAATTTGAATTGATATCTTTGACTTCTAAATTGTACTAGCTCCTCGTATCCCAACACGAAAAAATTGAGTATATCAACCTAATCAACATAAACACCTACACGCCATTCCAACAAAAGGTACAAAAACAACATTACGATTGAAATTTTAACAAATCTTGACAACTACAATTAGGGATCCCTCATCCCATGCGTAACTCTCTTGACTTTATATATTAATGATCATGCCAATATATGGCACCTTTCTTCCTTTTTAACATAACTAAATTTGATGTAATTAGATTGTAAATTCATATCTTTGATGTTGTAAATTAATTTAAATCTTCTTCTTTCTGATTAGCATTGTTTAGAATGAATTTAATAAGCTTAGATAAGTTTATTTAAGTAAAAATTAATAAATCCGGTTGAATTCAACTTAACAAAAATAAGTTAATTAGTTCAATTAAAAAAAAAAGCTGAAATTCAACAACATGATCTAGGTGTAGTGCATTGTATTATCAAATATTCATGTAGCATGCATCATTTTGATTGCGCAAAATCCCATCCACTCATGACATGCATGTAGCATGCATATATACATATATATATACTGTTATTATTTACTCCTTCACATCAGTCTTGCTAAGATTTAGGTCATCAATCACACATGCAAATTCATCAACCATCTGTGCCAATCAACACCAAGAACTGAAGTCATATGCAGAAAGGAGAACAACCACATTTTTAATGCAAAATTTAGCAACAAAATTGACTAACTGGAAATGCAACACTGATTTCCATTTCATTTGATAATCGTAATTGCAAGTTGGGGGGGGGGGGGGGACCAACATAACAGCATAATCAAAATTACATAATTCACTACTTCACATCCCCTCACTTGTTTCTCTTCCCTCTAACTACAAATGAGGTAAAGGAAGGAAGTGCCAAATTCGACGTGATTTTCCGGCGACGGAGAGATGGGTCTTCGTCGGCGCCGGCGACGGAGAGAAGTGTCTGCCTGGGAGCAGTGTGATAATGGAGGAGTAGGAGGAGAAGAAGCAGCAGCAGCTTTTTTAACTCAGCACGATCGACCACCTGGAGAAGGAATTGTTTAATAATTTCTCTCTCATTATTCAGGCTGACGTGTCATTCGGGGTGGGTCAGTTCCCAATCGGGATTCGCCACGTGCCGCACATCCGAACTCGGGTTCGGGTGTCACATCTGGATCCATTTAGCAAGCTGTGTAGGGTTTACAATCCCAGGGATGTGGGCTCCATCCGTCTTCAGCAACTGTGCCACCTCAGCATAACTCCGGTTCGGTTTCACCGGTTCGGGCAGCTGCTCCGAACCCGGTTTCTTCGCCGCAAGCGGGACGGCTTCTGCCCGGGCAGGGTCGAACTTCTGCCCGAATAAGGTTCCCCGGGTGAGGAACTCGTAGGCCATGTAACCCGCCAAGAGCCGGTTCGACTGGACCGGAACCGATTGAGCAGAAGATGAGGACGACGACGTCGTATTCAATGGCGGTTGTTGTTGCTGCTGCTGCTGGAGCTTGTATGGTTTTCCGAAAGTGCCCCTGGTGCTATGTTGGTTGAAAAACGACGAGTCGTCTCTATCTTTGCGCTTTCGTGTGGCGGTTAGCACGTTGCGACTTGCGTGGTTCATCCTGGCCGTCCGTTCTACCTCCACGTCAGCACCCTCAGATCTTAAGTGGGTAGAGATTATCTTCTTCCTCGGGGGTATAAACGAGAAATCACAAACGTGCCCAAGTTTAAGTTAAAAGTGAAAACATTTATTAAGTATATAATAAACACAAATGTAAATATAATTTTTCTTTTTTTTTTGAAGAATAGGTAAAACAGGCAAGTGGCGTTTTATATGACACCCAGGTTTTCTTTTTCCTTTTTTTGTATTTGAAAGTGACAACCCCAAGTTAAAACGTAAATTACGAAAATTAAAAAAAAAACAAGAGGGCAGTTTTCAAGCAGGAATTGGAAAAAAAAAAGTTAATAAAAGTAAATAAATCAACTAAAAAAGGGGGAGGTTTAAAATGAGATTTCAGATAGACCGGGGGGCGGATCCAAGTGGTGGTGGACGGTGGCCGGAATCTGATGCTACGGCGGATCTAACCGGACGTCCGGCGGTGGCTCCGCCGCTCACGGTGCCGATAACGGCGGTTTCCAGGGACGGAAAGCTGGGGCCACACAGAGAGCCCGGGGCTAGAGAGAGAGAGAGAGAGAGGGGGAGAGAGAGGAAAAGAGGAGAGAGACGGGGACAAAGAATGTGAGCATAAGAGAGGTATGGGGTATTTATACAATGAAGGATGAATAAAAGCCCCTGTGGTTTCAAGAAAATAACGAGAGTGCCACGGAGGGGATTACGCAATGACAAAAGTGCCCCTGAACCTGTAGTTTTGTAGATAAGAGGGTGGTCCAACCTAAACATGGCAAATGGTAAAGGACAAGGGGGAGAGGCAACGTAACGAATCTCAAACTCATGCTAATCGCTGGTAATAATTCCGCCATTGATTTGATTGCTAATTTGCTATTTAACCCTAATTTATTTGTTTATTTACTTATTTATTTGATCGAAACCCTAATTAAGATGTTGCATTTTGCTAATATAGCTAATTTTTCGCGCATGTTATTCTTGAGTAATATATCAAATTCAGTCTTGATCTATGAGCACATTATATTATTCATTGTGAACGTTTTCTATTATTAAAGGATACATATTTCAATTATATTATCTAGTAATATTGTGACATGTGTAGTTATATTTAGCTAAATTCTTTTTCATATGGAATTCAAATTAAGGGTCGAAAAGAATATAGACTTCAATTTGATAAATAATTTCAAAAAACAATGAATTTACTCATAGAAGGCTTTAAAAAGGTTCTTATACAAGCAAGAAGAAATACTAAAAATCGTTAGATTAACATATTACTAAAGTAGCATCTTACGTCTTACTTTTTATTTGGTCTTGTCAAAGGTACTAAGTAATCTTATATGTTATGTGATTAATATATTGTAGCACAAATCTATTCTTTAAATTGTAACCATTTAAGATTTATGTTGTAGATATAAAAGACGTTTGTTTTGAAAATTTAAAAAAAAAATTTAAAAAATAAACTGTATGCATCATGTGAGCTCCATTTGAACTTACAAATGAGATCGAGTGTGATACTTTCCTATATCATAAAGTTTGTAAAAATTTTCTTTTTGCTAATATCCTAAATTCTCATATCCTTATAATTATAGGTGAAATTTATTTATTTAGTTAAAAAGTTACTCTTTATCTTACAAATAGTGAACACTATTATTGACATCTTTTATAATGGCTGTCTAAATTTTTTCCCATCTAAGCTTCAAAATAAAGTCTCTCTCTTTTTTTAGAACTTAAGAGCGTACATTATTATGAAAAAATTACATAAAATCAATCATAAATATACACATATGTAATAAATTTTTTTTAACCAAATATAGTGATTACAAATTTCAGAAAAAATATGATGTGTGTTAATTAAGATTTAAATTATTGGTAATACGTCTTCTAAGCAACATGAGCACTTATAAGTGAACAAATTTAATTAATTTAAGTTTCCAATGCAATACTATCTAAGCAAAATGATAAGTGTCTTGCTACAAGCTAAGACACTTCACAAGTGTCTTGTTTTAACTTAAAAATCATACTATTATGTTTCTAAATTGAAAAAAAGGGTAAGATTAAAATGCAGAAGTATATTATAACTTATAAATTATATAAAATCATCTTTTTATCCATAATTTATCACATTTCTAAAGTACGCGTATCATATGTACTCACGGATAGGGTTAATACCATTAGGGTATCATTTAATAATTTATCGGCGTAGCCGACGAATATTTAAAATTAGCATTTCATAATTAAGTGTAATCATTAAAAAATTTATGATTTTAAATCATAAAATATGTTAAACTATGATAAGGCAAGACATATAACAATAACAGCCTAGGGTACATGTATTTTTCCATCAATATTATCCTAGATACATACTTATATACTAAATTTTTAATTTACTTTTAAATATGTATGGACAAGGAAAAAACTCAATATTATTAAAGGTTCTTCTTCTTTTTGAAAGCGATACATTGAATAATGTTCTTTCAAAGTTTTTACTTCTTAAAATTAGATATTAGTTTTAAGGAAAGGCTACTGGACCCCATCAACCCAAGTTGGGGGCGTTGGACGCCGTTAGTTCCAAATGGAAAATTGGACATGAACATTACGAACATTGGGTCTACTAATTTTTCTTGCACTACCACCAAGTCTAACTCGATTGTTGGATGAAGTGGCATTGCCGAAAACCCACAAGGGAATGGTTGGACCAAAAAGACATTTTTACGTTTTTGAATGACATATGAACACATGTGTGCAGCGCGGAGTCAGAATTCAAAGCGAAGGGACGAAATTAATAATACATATAACATAAACTTTAATAATTCTAAAAATAAAGTGCGCAGCTAATACATTCAAAAAAATTGTCCTCGATGAGATCTCATATTTTGAAAGTAAAGTATGATATCATCGTTCGATAGACTTTTAAAAAGATTCAAAAAAAAAGTTACAAGGAAGAGACACAAGGTGTCAAACCCACGACCTCCCACATGGAGCAACAAGCAGCCAACCAATCTACTATGCATGCATTTGTGAAGTATTTAAGAACTAATTAATATATATCTATTTTTTTGTTTCCACCAGAATATCCCATATTTAATTTTTTTCTCCAAAAAGTTGGGGGCTCAGTTGCCCCTTAGTGGCTCCGCCACTGCATTTGTGTGTGTGTGTGTGTGTGTCTCTATATATATATATATATATATATATATATATATAATATATATATATTATATATATATATATATATATATATATTATATATAATATATATATATATATATCTATATCTGTGTGTGTGTGTGTGCACAACCACACACACATACATGTACATATACATACACATATACATATTCATACACATAAATGTATATAGGAATGTATGTGTGCGCAGGGGGTGTGTGTGTGTATGTGTATATATATATATATATATATATTATATATATATATATATATATATATATATATATATATATGAGTTGGGTAATGTGTTGTGTTGGGTCGGATTCGTGTTCGTGTCGAATTTAAACAGGTTAAAAACCCCCGAACCTGAACCCAATCCATTTAATAAATGGGTTGACAAAGATCAACCCAAACCGCTTAATATTTAAACGGGTTGACCTGAACCTAACCCATTTACTTAAACGGGTAAAGCGGATTAGGTTCGGGTTATCTATTTTACCCACCAATCTATTTAATTGTAACACAAATTTTAACCCAAAGATAAGTTACCAAACAAATTGCATATTTTTTGACCTCTTAAGGCATAGCTACTTTCAAAAGTATACTAAAATAGCAGCTAACTTACAGGCTTCAGCATCTTCAGAACATATTCCAATAAAACAGTCGGCAAAAATATAACTTTACAGCCTAGAAACTTCACATAAGAACCAACTACTTAAGTTACAAACTATGATCAAGTCAAGTCTTAAATAACATCAAATAAAGATCAAATTGTCTGAAATATTTAATAACATAACCAGTGAGTCAACAACTAACAAGTCCATAAAAGAGACCACAAAGCCTAATTTTTCAAAGCCTGATTTCCACAAAAAATGTAAATGATGAATCATAAACAATAAACAAACGGTACACGGGTTGACCTATTTAATCCGTTTAAGTAAACGAGTCAAATAGGTTTTTTTTTTAATGTTGAGATTCTCAATCTGAACATAACTTAATTAATTAAACGGGTTTACCATGTCAATCCATTTAACTAAACGGGTTCAAAGTTTCTACCCAAACCCGCTTAACTTCGTGTCGGGTTTGGGTCGGTAATCATGTCGGGTCAGCTTTTCCCGCCTCTAGTATATATAGTGTTTTTCAGTGGCTTTGCCTCTGGAATTCCGATCGCAACACATTGTTGCTACACGTATTAGCATCGAATTTGTTTATTGGGGTGGAACGAAGGAGAGTAGAGAGGCCAGAAGTGACTAATGGCTACCATGATAGGGTCGCCGGTTGTCGACAAATGATGGTTGGTTCGTCGGCAGTCGACGAGCGCCGTAGTGGCTACCACTTGTTCGGTGTTAAGGAGGTCGGTGGTAAAGTGTTTCTGATGACAGTGGCCGGCCAGTAGCATCGTAGAACGGATGAATGGAGGGGGTGATGTGGCACATCAAAGCCATTCAATGAGAAATAAATGGATCAGATTTAGAGTTCTTAGTTCTCACTAAAAGGATGCTTACACACCTTATTTACGAAAGACTTGATCAAACTATTGGTAGAAGCGACTAAACCAATTTGCACCGTTGTGCGCACAAACTCCATGGTAGTTTCAAGTGCTTTGATCATTGCCCTGTTATTATCTCAACCCATATCTATTAGTGCATTTCCTTTTAGGTTCTAGGATTTTTGGTGCAAATACCAAAGGCTGATACATTAGTTGCAACAAATGGAGAAGTAGCCAATGGGGTACGAATATGTTCAAACTCTTGCGAAAGCTTTAGCTACTCAAACACAATGGGCAAAAAATCACTTCAGAAATATTCATGATAAACTCACAAAGAATGCTTAAAAAATCGATTATGTGGTACAAAGGTTAGTAGCTAATCTCGATAGCTACAACATACAGGTTTGACTTTTCCACATATCACCTATTGAAACAAAGAGAGAAATTAACGTTGTTCAATCAGAAATTTTGGGGATGGCTCGTAAAGACTGGCTAGTTAACGGTGACTACATCTCAAAATATTTTCAACGTAGGGCAAACTCAAAAAGAAAATAGAAGTTAGTGACGAAATTTTAAGACAGGTGTGGCATTTGGATTGACTGCCCAGAAAACAGTTGCTGATGAATTTTTACGGCCTACACAAATGCTTTAGGTCAGCGCACAACACTAGTAGAATGCTTCCAACTGTGGGCCTTAGTACGGTAATTACATATATAGATTACAATGAATTAATTAGACTGCCAAAGTTAGAGGAGGTGAAGGAAGTCCTTTTTAGTATAGAATCTAAAAAAATACTATGACCTGATGGGTTTAGGGCAGGATTCTGTAAGAATTATTAGCATATTGTTAAGAAGGACCTTTTTCACTATAGCTAAGAATTCTTTTTGAATGGGAGGATTTCGAGGGAAATTAATCATACCTTCACTGCATTCATTCCCAAATCGACCAACCCCACACAGATTATCCACTTTATATCAATTAGTCTGTGCTCAACTATTTATAAAATCATCTCGAAGATTTTGGTTAATCGACTAAGGCCACTCCTAGACAGGCTCATCTCCCCTTTTCAAAGTGCGTTCATCCTAGGGAGATCCATATGTGATGATATTATGTTAAGCCACAAAATCATGCATAAATTAAAAAATATGAGAACAAGGCAGCTTGGGTCGTTATTAAGATGGTCATGGAAAAAGCTTATGATAAAATCGAATAGGATTTTGTCTTGAAATTATGTCTACAAGAAATAGGGTTCCATACAAAATGGATTTCTTATATCAAAGATTGTATCTCCTTAGTATGGTATTCAATTACCGTTAATGACAAACCTAATGGGTTATTTACCTCGACTAGAGGCATTAGGCAAAGAGGTCCTCTATCGCCTTATATCTTTATACTTTGCATGGAAGCCCTCAATCATAGGCTCCAGGCAACACCTAACTCTCGTAAATCAAACATAGAGATCAAACTAAACCCAACAGATATCAAGATTCCATGTCTCCTTTTTAAGGATGATTGTCTTCTTTTCTACAAAGCTAACATAGCCAGTTGTAATAAACCCAAAGCTGTGCTAGATTCTTTTTTTCTTGAACTCAGGACAACTTATCAATTACCATAATTTTGCCCTGAAATTTTCACGCAACACTTCTACTGTGCATAAACAATTGGTAACCTCAATCTATGACATTCTAAAAAGGGAATCCCTGTGGTAGATACCTAGGTTGCTTGATTTTCCAGGGAAGATCCTCCAATGTCGAATTCCAAAAATTCATCAATAGATAAACTTCTAAACTTGAAGGACTAGAAGGCTAATTGCTTATTGTTAGGAAATAGAGTAAAGCAACAGCGGAAGCAATAGGATGAAACAGATATTCAGAAATTTAAAGAACGATAACAAGAACAAAAACAACGACACACAAGATTTACGTGGAAACCCAATGCGGGAAAAAACCACGGACGGCGACGAGCACAATCAATCCACTATATGAGCAGGAAGAGTACAAAACGATCACAATCACAACAGGTGATTTGATCTAATAGCAGAATTACAATCTCTCTTGTAATCTCTCTCAAAGTCTCTCTACCTCTCAATGTGTTTTGGGATTCAGGGATTTAGGAGTTCTGCTGTTGTTTTAGATCCCAGGCAAAACCTCTTTATATAGGATCTAGAATACCAGGGTTTACCCCTAGAGAAGAGCCCTGACCGTCAGGAGAAACTGCATGTCGAGACAAACCCTAGCCGCCACCACTTCGCCCCCAGAGGAAATGCACGTGGCACGACCATGCCACATGGCACGACACCTCCGTGCCGTTTTTCTGTCTTCTCTCGACTTCTCGTTCCTTCGTCCTGACATGTCCGTGTTTGTTTAGCACGATCCCACCGTACCGAAACTTGGATTTTGGGCCACGAAACTTGGATTTTGGGCAACTGCGCCAGTTGTTGGAAATATCACACATGAGTAAAGAAGTTCCACATCGAGAGTTTGAAAAGAAGGGTCATGGCATATAAGTCAAGTGGGCTACTCCTCCTATTACCAATTGATTTTAGGATGGAACCTCACCTGGGCTTATTGCCATGGACCTTGGTTGAAGTGGGCTCCTTCCTTGAATATCCCCAACACTTATCTAAAGCAGGAAGATCAGTCTTGATTCGTTCTCATCTCAGATCTCTATGTGTTCAGACGATGTAATATTTAGGCTACCTTAACGCACTTGTGATTTTTTAGATAAATGTAACCAAAATTTTATTTAGAAAAATTCCAACACAAGAAAAGGCCTACTACTTATTGCTTAGGATAAGGTCAACATGCCCAAAAGTAAAGGTGGGCTAGGGCTACGAAAAGCAGAGGCCACCAATGAAGCATTCTTGGGTAAACTAGTTTGGAAAGTCCTCACTGACACACCTAGTCTTTGGGTACAATTCGCAAAGGCCAAGTACTTAACCAACTTTGATATCTTTGGTTATAAGGGGGAAAAACACAGTCTCTCTTATATGAAAAAGTATTATTAATAGAAAAGAACTATTTAAGAAAGGTTTTATTTGAAAATTAGGAAAAGAAGATCGTATTTTCTTTTGGCCCGATAATTGGATTAAAAAAATAGCAGCCTAACAAACATTTTAGGAATTAACGAGGAGAATATTTTGCATCCTAGAACTAAAATTTGTGACTTCATTACGCAACACTTGCAATGGGATACGCTACACCTTCAAGTTCCCCTCAACAACCATCCCATTGGCTAGAAAAATCAGGGTACTCCCATTCCCATCTATGAAATAGAGGATTCTGTTTGTTGGGGGCTAAACAACTCAGTAACTTTTCTATAAAATTAGCTACGTGGGCAGCCCATAGAGTTAAACCAGATGAAACACCTAATTAGGCTTTCAACTATATCTGGAAAGATAATACTATGCCTAAAGTCAAAATCTTCCTCTGGTGACTCAGCCATGGAGCCTTACCAGTTAGAGGAACCTTCGTGAGAAGGGGAATTCATATCGACCCTATGTATTCCATTTGTATGGGAGATGTAGAATCCTCAGGTAACATTTTCAAGGACTACTGCACATTAAATAAAGTCTGGGAAGTAGTTAAAAAACACCAATGGCTTCCAATTAATGTTTTGCCAGCTATGTGGTGATTTAGCTCAAGTCTGGGTAGGATCTAATTCTCTCACAACCCTAAGCTCAAACAAAAGTTTTCGATCTTCTTGTAGAGCGTTTCAAAATCTAGAAATGTAGTGGTTTTCGAAAATGAAATCTTCAACCCCATTGCTTGTTTAGTATATGTAGAAACGGTTAGTGTAGAATGGAGAATCCGATCTTGCATATTGGCTAAGGTGCTTCTTGAGGGGGCTTCTTCTCCCTCTACCACCTCACTTCATCTTGTAGGGTAGCACTCCTTCCCCAAGGGTTCATTACACTCAATTTTGACAGATCGCTTATCAATTCATTAGCAGCAGGGAGATTCTCGATTCGAGATCAGACCGATAAATTACTCAACACAAGAGTAGCATATTTTGGCAGCACTTTCATTTTAGTTGCAGAGGCTATCTGTAAGATGGGTTGACTGTGACCATTCAAGTAGAATTTGATAAAGTAATTATAGAAGATGAGAACAAGATAGTTTTTCGAGGTATTGAGGGGAAGATTCGAATCCCTTAGCAAATTCACACCATTGCTCAAGATATTTAAAAGTGGAGGAATCAAGGTCTACAAATTATTACAAAACACGTCTTTAGAGAAGCTAACATGACAGCAAATGATTTCTCATAATTTGGTCACACCATCGCTACGTCATTTTCAATTGATTTCGTTTTCTCTGCTAATCTCAGATTAATTGTAATAGAGGATATAGTTGGACGTACACTTGTGAAAGAGGTGCCTAACAGTGATTTTGTTCTTTCATTTACCTTGTACTCCCCTAACTCTCTCTTATAGCCATCCCTGCTGTGGACCTTCCGAAACCCAGCACAGCAGGAATCCAAGCCCCACTGGTGCCACGACAGTGGCTCCCCCAATCCAGCAACTACACCACCAGACTCCCTTAGCATTTATAGAACCTAAGCCCTCTCTCCTTTAATCCTATGAGAAAGTTGGATATCTCTTAGGCATGATATACGGTGACTCTCTTAGCATGAACATCACAGAGATTGGTTTCTTGGAACAGTGCAACGAGGTAAGCCTCAGCAGCCTCCTGGAGAGAGGCGGCGATGGAGCTTTGGAATGAGAGATCGGTCTTAATGACTTCAGCAATCTAATGAACAAGACACTGTGGAAGCTTCATGATGAGGAGCTTAGTGCTGTTCTAGTACTTGCAGATGTCCTTGAGTGCCACCCTACCAGGGTCACCAGTGCCGAACTCCGAGCAGCCTTCATCGCCAATTACTTCGTCGGGGCCTTCCCTTCCGATGGACTTCCGAGTAGTCTGCTTCATTCTCACCATTGAAGTTGTGGTTCATGGGAATTTATGAGCTTCTGAAGCGTTGTGGAGAGGGGTGGACAAAATTAACATTGTTTTTAAAAAACGAATAAAATAATTAACTCAAAAATATATATACTAATTTATCAAAAATACCTGTATAAGCTAATAGATATCCTAAAATTTCTTTTTTTTAGTGTAATTCTCTCTCACACACACATACATATTTGCTGACATGTCATTTGAAAACAAAACATTGACTCAACCACCATTCACATTACAAATTATTATACGCACCTGGGAGTTTATACTCCCAGATCCATGTCAGCGCCATGTGTTCATGTCATGTCAATCTTTTTTTTTTTTTTCAGTGTCAGTTATTCACACAGCCCAATCTAATTGCCCACTATTTTCACTAACCATTTTTCAACCTCCTTTTTTTTAAAAAAAAAAAACTGACGCTTTCTTCCCTCTAATTATCAGATTGATTTTCAAATTTTTTTAAAAAAAATATTCACAATTGAAAGAGAATTGCACAGAAGCTAGGGACTGCTGTATGTCTCGATAATGTTCACTAAGAGTGAAATATTTGTTCATTATCTGTCATAAGGTTGTTCACTCAAGGAAACAATTTGTTTATGGTTCAATATCTTACATGGCGAACAAATTGAAATGTACAAAGATCCAAGTTAATAAAATGAGCATTTTTACATTGAACAAAAGGGGCGAATAAAGTTTGCATATATAGTGAATTGAAAAAAAAGGCTGTTATTACTTCAGTCACTCAAGGTTTTTTTTTTTTTTTTTTTGGGTATTTAGCTCTTCTCTTAATCATATTTTTTCAAGGGAAAAAAATTAATTATTATGACTCAAGTCCTCAAGGTTGTTCACTAATAATAACCGATGTAATTCACTCAAGGTTGTTCACTCTAAAATCTTCAGTTTAGGGGCAAAAAAATTTATTACTACTCAAGTCACTCAAGGTTGTTACTCATCCCCAAAAAAAAATCACTCAAGGTTGTTCACTTACAAAAGTTGATTTGTTCATAAACTGACTGGAGGTTATTCAATGTAAAATAATTAGTTTATGAAGAAAAAATTGTTGTCACTTAAGTCATTTAAGATTGTTCACTAACAAACCTTGGTGTGTTCATTAACTCGTGATTGTTCACTGCAAAATATTTGGTTTATTTGTTGGATTATTGAAGGTTGTTCATTATGAGAATTTAATTTGTCATCATGTTAATCACATTCATTCTTTGTAAAATATGACTTAGCAGTTAGTACACGCTATTTATGCACACATGTCCAATATAAAAGCTAATAGATAAACAATATCCATTTGATGAACGAACGAGTTTCACAACTTTTATATTTTCATCAAGCAAATTCAAAAATATATATGTACATGATCGGCAAATACATGCTTCATATAGAGTCAACCAACACTTGACCCAAAAAATAGTAATCATAAAATATTATCCTAAACCAAAATCTTATCATATTGTTTAATTGACTATTATTATATATCAAAAAAAAAAAAAATCAATCCAAATTGTCATAGTCCTTCTGCTATTGCCGCCATTTGTGAGGCATCTATCGACTACTGTTTATAGTCTTTGGTGTTCTACTCTACTGAAACATCGTTTGGTCTTCTGGAAAAGCGGAAGTTAAGCTTTAGTGAACAAGTTTAACATCCATAATGAATAAATTGCTTAGTCTCAGTGAATAATCTTTATCTTAACAAATTATTATTGCCACACATTGAAAACAAACTAGCCATGGACCAGTGAACAACCTTAGTATTATACAATGAACAATTTCTCTGAGATTAATGAATAACCTCTACATATCCCATAAATAAATTTCTCTTGCTCAATGAACAATTTCAAAGACATTAATTCCAAATATGATGTATAATGTTGAATTCACAAATAAATTTACTATAATTTATTAGTAAAGATGAATGCACAATCTGAACAGATCAGCTGAACACTATTAGTGAAATGAAAGTGGAATAACTATGTGCTTAAATATGATCTAAATGAAGTTTTAGAACAACCAAATTTGAAATACAAGGTGAATAGATAGAATACTGAATATGTTCATTATGTGCCTTCATATTGTTCACTATATAACTTAAGGTTGTTCGTAAACTGAGTGAGAATTTTCACCATTAACTACAAGTTTGTTATAAGGTCATGTCTTTACAGGTTAGGGGGCAGCAATGATATTCTACCATTGGCAGAAATAATGAATTTAAAATAGATTGTCATTGCTATGTACTTTGTTTTTGTTTACTGACTTGATGAATATTGTTCACTGTTTAACCTGTTGGGAATTGAAACTAAACTCAGTATAAAACTGCACTAAAAATTAAATACAAGTTCACTAGTTTCTATAGATGTGTTCGCTGAATTATTGAATATTGTTCATTTTAGTTTTGACAAACACATGTTCGCAGACACTACGAGATTGAAATTTAGTAAATTTATAACTGACAAGAAACCAGTACAACAAAGAAGGCCATATAATTCCAACCTACAACTGACAAGAAACCTCATTCCCCGCTACAATCAAGCAACTAAACCTCCAAATGTGTCTCTTGCTGTAAAATTGACAACAAAAATAACATCCCTAATGCATTCACTCTTCTATAGGTAGTTCACTGATATATTGAGTACAGTTCACTGTAGAACATGTTTTGAATTGGAATTAAAATTCAGCATATAACTGCACTCAAATTTGAATACAGGTTCACTAGTTTTTTTTGATCGGTTCACCGAATTATTGAATATTGTTCACTTTAGTTTTCACTCACACATGTTAGAATGCACTATGAGGATGAAATTTTCCTTGTCTCTCAGCTTCATTGATGAGTGTTCTGCAATACACAGTTGCTGTCATATATATAACTAGTTTTTAGCATAGCATAATATATTATATCATAATCTACTTAGGCTTTCTTTATGTTGTTCACTTTTTTCTTCAGTATTGTTCACTCCTACTCATTTTTAAATTTTTTACTCAGTGACTTCATAGCTACTTAGGGTTTGTTCACTATTGTTGTGATTGTCGTTCACTTTGGTTTTGACCAATTCATGTTTGCAATATTCTGGCCAAACCAAGACACCCAACGTCCAAAGGTGTTTGTACTTTCAAAATTCAGACTTGCCCTATGTCATTAATTTTTCCCATGTTTTTTTTGTTCATTAACAATTGTCCACTCATAAGATATCTCCATACCCCATCACTCAAGCATTTCGACCTCCAATTTTATAATTTCTTTCAAAACTTTCAACACAAATCATATAATAACTTACCTGAATTTCCTCTTATATGTAAGGGTAACTCCAGATTTTCTTCTACTGTTGTCATTCATGGGTCAATAGAATCTGTAGCTTGCATGCGTTTCTCTGCATCTGCTATGGTTGATGGTTCACATTTGATGCATGAGAGTTTCCTGTTCGCATTAGTTCCTCTTGAAAGTGGAGATTTTTGTTTGATATTATGCGTTTTTGCTGCTCTGGGAATTTTGCTCTCGTGTTGATGGTGGAAGAAACTGAGGTGAGGTAGAATTCATGTAGTTAGAGGAGTGATGGTCAACTGAAGTTGGGGGGGGTGGAACCGCGACGGTTGTGGGCAGTGGAGGAAGTGGCGGTTTTTTTTTTTGTTTTTGTTTTTCATTTTTTTGGAAATTAATTAGTGTCCTTGGTGGCATTTTTTGTCCACGTGTATCTGGAAGTATAAACTCCTAGATCTACAATAAACATAGTACATTCACGTATACTTCAAACGGTAAATTATTAGGTACACCGGAGAGCACGTGCTCTTACATTCCATTTATATATATATATATATTTTGAGTGTATTTATATTATATATTCTATTTTTTAATATTTATTTGCTGATATGCATTCTGAAAGCATGTGCTCGCATGTATATGGTATAAGCTTTGACTTCCAGCATCTAAACATCGAGTTGGTCTCGGATACAAAGAAAATAAATGTGAACAAAATTGAAAGCATTGACATCCAATACCCTTAAACTTGATATCAATGGGGTACAGCTTCCTTTTAAGAAATTGGAGTAAATCATAACTTCCAGGACATTTAAGGGAAATGAAAGGCTTTCTATAAATAGTTTGGTAACCGACTCCTTTTTTTTGGGGGTATCCCAGGAATTACCAATATTTAAGGGTTAAATTATGATAAAGATACCCTTTTAAAAATAAAACATTTGGCCATGTTCTGTAATAAAGTTTTGAGTGACGTTTAGTATTTTGACCAAATTAATATACTAATCAATCAATTTTTAGTGTTCATTAACACAGTACTTTAACTAATATTTCAAATAGTGTTTAGCATTTCAGGCAACATTTGGTCAAAAATATCCTTCGGAAATTTTATGTTTGAAAATTATTTATATCCTTTTATGTCAATTTACATTAATCAGCTAACCCAACATCTAAATTACCAAACACATCTGTTTCAACTACTCAGTTAAATAGTTATCCGCTAACAACTAAATTAAGAACACTATCCACTACTTAAATAACTATTCACTATCTAAACTGCTGTCCATTATCTAAATAATTAATTTTATCGCACAAGACCTTAGAGCAGAAGGAGGCTTAGAAGTTGTAAATATTTTAATTAGATGGACCTACTCATTTTGCTTGTTTTGTTTTTGCTGGTAAGTGTCCCATCTTGGGGGTTATCCTGAGCTGAATGCCTATAGAATTAGACCAATGAGAGGCCATATAGGGTTCTATTCAGAGCCTCCATATTTTTTGTTAGGACATAAATAATAAGTCTTACTGTTAGTTTAAAAAATTTTGGGTTGAAATAGTGTTCAGACACGATAAGAGAGGCGTATACAACATTTGCACTTCAAGTTAAAATGACATTTGGGTGGTGTAATAATATAAACAAAATATTTTCTTAATCTTCAGCTACCATTTCAACTTCTTATTTGAGATTCAATGATGGAAATTACAAGCCACCCAAATTAAAACTCCCAAATGTTGCGAATACCTAAGATCATTTCCAGCAGTGAGTCATTTTTTTGGCTCACCAGTGAAAGCCTACTTCTGCTAAATCAGCTTGTGATCCAACTTTTTGGCTCACAATCCTCTCTCTCTAATGAAAGACTCACTACTTTGGCTCATCAAATAAAATAATACCTATGAACCCACTTTACAATACACAACTTTATTTTTAAAATTTTAAAAAATTGAAAATTAATTACAAATATTTAAAAAATAAGAAATTGGATGAAAGCAATAGCCCGAGTTGGCTCGGGCCTGCGAGGTTGCACGTGAAACGTGAGGCAAGAGGCTGACGCTAGAGCAGCCCCCCCCCCCCCCCCCAAAACCCCTCTCTCTTTCCTCTGTTTTGGCTCGCAAGGCAGCTATTGGAGGAGCTCTAAGCTATGATCACCAGAAGAGCTATTGTACAGTGCGCTTGAGCTAATTTTTCTTTTGGAAACAGAAAGTATATGAAGATCAATTTTGATGGAATCCAATCAATGTTATTAACATCAATTCTCAAGAGTCTTTATAACAAAAGTTAGGTACTCAATGCCTGATACATATTTTTTACTTTTAAAAAAAAAGCCTATAACTTTATGTGAGCCTAATCCTATATCCGGAAAGCGCGTCATCTGCCCAGTGCAGATTTTGGTGTCGATATTTGCTTAATTTGAGCAATTATTGGTTCTCGCTTAAGCTGTTCAACTGATGCAAATTCAAGTATTTGCCCAGAGGGATTTGGCATTGGGTAACTTTTGAGAGAGAAATGACCTCGATTATTTGGATTATATATGCACAAAATTCTAGTTTTGGAACAATATAAGTATTTGCCTTGAGGGATTTACAGCTATGATCCTTGAATCCTTAGGTGGAATAATTCTGCATTCATCCAATAACATATTCCAAATGGGAGCGCTATTATTGGACAAGTATAATCCTCTAGCTCCTTAAAAGATGGGGAAAACATAGAAAAAAATCCACCTCAGTGCTCAATTTGGGTATTTACAAACTTATTTCCACATTGGAATTACGAGATTTGGATCAATCAATGAATACAGTGGCAAAAGACCTTTCCTCTCTAAAGCCTTTTTAATCTTTAGCTCTCTTTTGACGGTTGTTCAAGAGTTATCTCTTCGTAATTTCTCCTTACTGGATTGAGTCTTTTAGGGGAGCCATTTAGTGAGAGCAACGTTGTTTTATCATTTGGTTTCTCATTCTCGGGTTTCAATCTTGCAATTATTGATTGGTTGATATTGATTCCAAGGAGGAATTAGTCTTGATGTTTTTGGTTGTCGATAGGGTAGCAATCTTGGGCATTTAAGGAGTCATCCTCATTAGTACTCACGATTATTGATTATGATTAAATAGTATTTGTTTCTAAAAGTTGTACAGAGCAAGTTAGTTAAAAGTTTTACAAATTATGATTTTTTTTCTTTTTTCAAAATTTTCATAAAAGGTAACCAATGTGTCCTAAGCAGTCCTTTCAATAACTCTTCCTACAAATATTGCTATGCAATATAAGAAGTAAATTCTTATGAGGAGCAATATTCCACACAACTGTAGGCGTAGTATGCTGACCAAATTAGGTAAAGAAATTAGTTGTATAGTTACCTTCTCTAAAAAAATGTGATATTTCTTTCTTAATAAATAATCACCGTGAGAAGTTGTTGATGTTATTATTTGAGTGTTTAAAGTAATTAAATTTTCAAAGTGTTTGAAGGATAGGTTTAGTGTCCCTCAATCTGTATATGAATGTGCTAGCGCTGGCAAAAATTCGGGTTCGGGTTGAATTCAGGTTAAACAAATCGGATAATGTTAAAATTCAAACAAAAAATTAATGTTCAATACCCGTATTTTTTGGATCTGACAATTCGAAAAGACTAAATTCGGATTAAAACAAGGTTCGGACAATAAAAATATAAAAAATGTGTGTTCGGATTTAAAATTCAAACGAACAATTTATGACTGTACTTAATTTTTTTGAATTTAATAAATTTCAATATTCGAATCGAATAATTTTTTGCTAGCTTTTAGAAGATGCCCTGTTTCAACGGTTGCCTCATTGCTGTCAGCAGTGACAGTTGGGTCAACACAAGCAGCAAGTAAACAGAAGAAAAGAAAAAAGCCTGACATGTTTACTGAATTAGCTCCGACCCACTCCCTCTGTTTTCCATTTGCTAATCAATGACTTATCCTGTCCGGCAAACCCTTAAACCCTAAAAGTTAAACAACCCCAACCCCCCCCCCCCCCCCCCCAAACCCCCAACCCAAAAAAATCTCGAATGTGCATACTACCTACCAGTGGCCTGTTGTGACAGTCAATTTCACAGACATGCATACAGTCTAAAATTCCCAAAATGTACTCTGTTTACAAAACTTTTCAAATTTTGATCATATGAAAAATACAGAAAAATTGTAGGGCCAACAATAATAGGAACATATTTATTAAAAACTTTTGAAATTAATAACTTTTTTGGTTTTTGGGTTGGTGCAATGATACGCAAAAGATCGATGCAGACGAGATTTGAATCTAGATCTCTGGCGATGATTTCTAGAGACTTTATCAGTTGAATTAACTGGAACCCTCAAAATTAGTTGAATTGAATGAGTTGGCTTTTTCCTTTATTCTTTTATAAATGTATCTGTAACGGATCATATAAAATTAGGATGGATTCAAATTCTACAAAAGGAAAAGTTTAGAACCAATCGGTCAAAATCATATCTTCACTATTCCTTTTTTTTTCTTTTCTTATTTTTGTTTTTTTTTTAAAACGAGAAATCTTCTCTGTGTATCAGAGCATGGTTGTAATGGCAAGAGGATACCATATGTAAGAGGGTTTTATATGATAATGCAAATGTTATGTTTAATTAAAAGGTTTTCTTGGACACAGATTTTCAACAAAACAATTTATTAAAGGATTTATACAAATGTATGCGAACTAAAGAGGCATAATCTCCAATCAAACATAAGAGTTACTTATAAGATCATTTGTTATCCAAATTCTTACCCATATTGGCTAATTTTATCCTTATTTACTACTAGCTTTTATTTGAACCTCTTGTACAAATTTTATTAATTTTACATTTGTAAATGCTAGAAAACCCTTATCCTATGAAGATATCAGAAATCAGTATCAGATCACAAAGCCATATTGCAATATATAGCCTGATTTCACAAATAAGACTGATCAAAACATGGAATCTTCACGTAACTAATCTCATAAGAGCTTCAACTACTTAAGTAAGACCACACTCACTTTTTTATTTGATTTGTGCGAAATCCAATCTTTGTTTTACACATGTTTCACACCAAGGCAAAAACTTTACCAAGACGAACAGATCAATTTAAAAATACAATCGTTCCTAAATAAATAACGGAAAATAGTCAAAAATTAAATGTGTCCTATATGTACAATGTGTAACACTCAAATCTTAATCCTCTAATTTTAAATTTCTGCATGTAACATGATAATTTATATGCACCGTGAATTATTTCATGCAGATCCGTTCTCTTTATATTGTTTCACAAGCTGGCTAAGAATGTTGCTACTATGGGGTAGGAGAGCAGAATGTCAGGTGATGCCAATAGTTATAAAAAAAAATATATACAGAATTAATGAGCGCCATAAATATAATAGAGGGTAGGAATAGTGTAATCACCTCTTTAACCCTCCTGTCACGTTCTTGTCAATCTCTTACCAATCAAAGCCAAAGTGAGAGAGGGAGATTCCTTAACAATTATCAGCTGAAAAGGGTAATTCAATTCTCGTCACGGTTAAGTTCAAGATTTTATCATCATATGTTGATATTTTCATAACATGGGGCATCTTTATCAATATTATTGTTTTGTACATGTATATAGGATGTATACAAAATGTTGATGCAAGTAAAAATTTAATTTAGAATTCTGATAAAAACAGTTTTCGGAGAATTTGTGAAGGTGATGATCCGCAAGATTAAGCTTACGTTACAGCAGCTTGCCAGGTCCCTCAATAATTCAAATGGTCCTTACGTGCGTTACCTAGGACATGTACGAAGACTATAGCTTGGGGGTGAATACTGGAGAAAGTCCTTCCAACGCCCAAGCCAGAATTAGATAGAAATGGTGAATCACAAAGATGATAACTATGAAAATGCAAGGATGAAGGGTGATCTTTAGAGAGGAATTTTGTGATGTGCTGGAGGTGTGATGATCTCTTGCCATCATAATCTGTCACCTCATGAGGATTGATGTCTTGGTATGTGTATGCAAAGGCATAGTAAATAAGGGTAGTATGGTAATTGCACTGTATTTTATGCTATTTGAAGGGTAATGACGCTTTTCGTCCTTGGATCCTTGAGGTCTTGACCAAGAACATATTACTTGGTTAACCTTTGCCGATGTAGATGATGATGTAGCTCATGCAAATACAAACAACACCTTTCAGTGTAGATTTTATTTTCGCAATTTTGGAAAAATTCAGACATAGGCAATTTTATCTCTTTTGCCCTCAAAAAGGCTAATTCTAATATACCCATATAAATTTATAAATGTTTTCTATCTTTAATTTAGATAGAGACAAGATCATATAATAAAAATTCTTAAACAACATAAAAGCCTAAAAACATCGCACGTATGTACCATACCTTAAACAATCAGCATTAAGATGGTGATAACTCTGATGAGTAAAGGGTATTACTAACATACAAACACACTACTAACGCAAGTTGGAAAAAAAATATCTAGTACCACACGCAACATTCTCCTACAATTCAGCAGCCAAAGAAATGTCATGAAGCTAGCTACCTATCGTCTCCAACCTTAATCCTTGATCTCTACATAATCCTATTCTGAGTTATATCCTCCGTTAGCCGTAAAGTTTTCAAATCATGCTTAACTATCTCATTTAAGCTTTTCTCAGGTTGTCCTCTACCTCTTCTAGATTCTTGAAGATTAATCATCTCATATCTTCTTACAACAGGTGCGTCCGCACTCCTCCTCTTAATATAATTAAACCATCTAAGTCTAGTTTCTTTCGTCTTATCATCTATAAGAGCCACTTTAACTTTGTTTCTAATCACCTCATTGCTAATCATATATATTTGATCTTGTGTGATCACATATCAACAAAATCATCCTCATCTCTATTACCAACAATCTCTAGCCAAATTAACAGCTGTAAAAAAAATTTTACTGGCCAAATCAACAACTTTTTAAAAAATTTA
Organism: Carnegiea gigantea; assembly: GCA_029747015.1. Lineage (NCBI taxonomy): Eukaryota > Viridiplantae > Streptophyta > Magnoliopsida > Caryophyllales > Cactaceae > Carnegiea > Carnegiea gigantea. Next base: position 164,392 of record JAKOGI010000546.1, on the reverse strand, counting down.
ACTTCTAGTTGGCACCAACTATTATTATTATTATTGTTGTTGTCGTCGTTGTCATCATCATCATTGTCGTTATTGTTTGATTAGCATTATTAAATACGTACAAGCAACAGAATAGGAACCCCACATTCCATACAATACAAATGGCACCAAATTTGTGGGATGTTGTTGCAAGCTTATCCCTTCCTTCAACCTATTGGGCAATATGCCCCGTAAGCATTTCTTGGGAAAGCGAGAAGATAGAAGAAGCACCTTTCGCATGCATGACTGTGTTCAAGAACTCATGGTTAATTGAACCTTGGGGACACCAAAGGACATATATATGTCGAATCTTCATGATGGAAGATTGAATGTATCAGATGAAAGATTGTGTCGCCTCTCTATAAATATGAAAGCTTAATGTTGGTGTATGTATCTCGCATCCCATATCGTATCTCAAGCAGGGGAGACTGTGGGGGGATTTTGAGTAATGGTGTAAGTACCGGCCAATTGTGGGGTGTATTCCAAGCACACCAAACCCTGAGTAGGGGGAGAGTGTGTGAGAGAGAAAAGATAGGGTGAATGACAGGGGTTGGGAGCTTAAACACAAGAGTGTGAGAATGTTGAACTTAATGCTATAGTAATCCTATCTTTAGTTATATTGTTAGCAAATTCATCCGATTATGACCAGATCGTGTTTTTTTCCCTCGTCGTTGTCAGGGATCTCCGAGTAAGATTGATGTTGTTGTCGTTTCTCTTGTTATCTGTGTGTGTTTGTATGTGCAGATTTCTGTCAATTCGCATCGTTTGTAGGGCTAGCGATGGGGCGGATACGGGGTGGTTTAGTCGTACACTTACCCATACCTATTTTCAAAATTAATACTCATACTCATATCCATAGAGTGTTACAAAATGATACGCATACCATAACCACTGGACATTTTGGGTATGCGGGTTTTTTGGGGATATATAGACCCAAAAAAAAGTTAAACCCATTTTTTGTCCATATTTAACAACCAAGTAGCCCATACGCCAGATTCACACCAAGCTTTCAACAGCATATTATATCACACTAAATTAATACAAGTAAAAGTTTTCAAGTTCAAGCAATAAATTAACAGTTGAATGTCCCACCAGATTCTAAAAACAATACAACTCACAACATCTAAAAAATATCCAAGTTTAATCAACAAATTAGTACTCTGAATAAATGAGTATGCGCCTTATATGGGGTGCATACAGGGTAGGGATGGGATGGGTATTAATAAAATTGGTATACAGCGGGAATGGGGGTGAGTAGTCACTATACCCATACTCATATTCACATCCATTCATACGTATTATACCAATACCCACTTCATACCCCCAATTTTCAACACCCATGCCCATATACGTTGAGGTAGATTTTGCAGATTTTAACCTCGTGCGAATTATTCGCCGACCCTAGCCAAGTGCTTCTGTTTCCCCAACATAACCCTTCTTTCACTCATCAGGCCACATTGTACTACATATCAATCATTATAGGGGCCCAATGAGATAGGTCTTTGCACATTATTTGGAAGAAAAAGGTAGATAGATTGAATGTGACTATAGGTAATAATTAGTGATACAATCTTACCTTTTTATTCAAAAAAGAATAGAAAATACTAGAGGCATAAAGGAGTTTTTTTTTACCCTCTCTCCCTTTCTTACTACCTAATGGTAGATTCTATTTTTAAATTCCATGGAATTTAATAAGGTTAATTTATGGTTTTCCATTTTAAAAGCTTGGGACAATCCTCATAAATTATGAATCCCTAATTGAACAATCTTAACAGTTAAAACAATGAAGGGAATTGTTAAAATGTAGAAGTCAAAAACTTTCTGACAATGTCTTCCTCAATTTGTGTCACAGGAAACTTATGTAGTGGTTGTTTATGAGCTTCTGGAAATATTAATTGAGGAGCATACATTAGAAGATGTGTTGAATTCATGTAAACTAGGAGTGGGCAGTGGAGTAGGTTGGGCTGGACTGGGTCAGCCCATTAACTAAACGGGTTGGGTTGGGTTCAGTACATTTGTTAATAGTCTGGACAGGGTTATGGGTCAAATGAACCCGACCCGCCCATGACCCATCAATTACTACTTAAGGAGTGTTTTTGGTTAGTTAATTTTTCAAGTAATATATTTGTAATTTTTCAACCAAATTAAACTAGTCTAAATTCAAAGTTAGAAAATACACAATCAAGCTAATAAACGGGTCAGGTCAAATCGCCCCATGAACGGCCCGCTTTGGACCTGTTTAAAAACGGAATAAACTTGCGCAAAACAACGGTGTATAATAATTATTGTTATATACAAGGTGTTAGGAATGGGGTTAACTAATTAGAATATGTAAGCGAGTGTGTCAATTAGGTTATAAAAATAATGGGTCATTAAACGGGCTGTTAATGGGCCCGTCCAGTCCAGCCCGTTAATATACCTTAATGGGTTGGCCCATTAATGACCCAGTTCATTATTGATCCGACTCTTTATTAGCCCTATTTGAAACGGACTGACCGCTTAACCCAATGGGTACTCGATCCGTTGCCCACTTCTAATGTCAACCTATGTTGGAATTTTAGACATAACAATATTGAGAACTTATTCTCCCTCTTTAAATTGTTGGTGTGGCCAAGTCACCTTCTAGACCTATTAGTTTTAACCGTATAGATGGAGTAATAGTGCTGTTGGGGAGATCCAAGGAGGGAGCCCACTTCAACCAAGGTCCATGGCAACAAGCCCAAGTGAGGTTCCATCCTAAAACCAATTGGCTATAGGAGGAGTAGCCTACTTGACTTATATACCATGACACTTCTTTTCAAACTCCCAATGTGGGACTTCATTACTCATGTGTGATATTCCCAACAATCTCCCCCTCACACACGAGTCTCTTTCACACCACATCAATGCACAAGCTCCCCCTTGAGCGGAAGCCTTTACCAAGGTGTCAAGTCACCACCATCAAGAGCTTATCCACACCACCGAGCCACGCTGCAGCACACGTATTACCGCTCGATCAACACCTGCGTGTCATTTCACCAAGCTCATTCATGGGGTCCACCATGCCACACCTTTATCACCTAGCCGAACGCACCATCAGCTCTGATACCACTTGTTGGGGAGATCCAAGGAGGGAGCCCACTTCAACCAAGGTCCATCGCAACAAGCCCAAGTGAGGTTCCATCCTAAAACCAATTGGCAATAGGAGGAGTAGCCCACTTGACTTATATACCATGACCCTTCTTCTCAAACTCCCGATGTGGGACTTCTTTACTCATGTGTGACGTTCCCAACAATCTCCCCCTCACACATGAGTGCACAAGCTCCCCCTTGAGCGGAAGCCTTTACCAAGGTGTCAAGCCACCCATCAGGAGCTTATCCACACCATCGAGCCACGCTGCAGCACACGTATTACCGCTCGATCAACACCTGCGTGTCATTTCACCAAACTCGTCCATGGGGTCCACCATGCCACACCTTTTTGTTGCCTAACCGAACGCACCATCGGCTCTGATACCACTTGTTGGGGAGATCCAAGGAGGGAGCCCACTTCAACCAAGGTCCATGACAACAAGCCCAAGTGAGGTTCCATCCTAAAACCAATTGGCTATAGGAGGAGTAGCCCACTTGACTTATATACCATGACACTTCTTTTCAAACTCCCAATGTGGGACTTCATTACTCATGTGTGATATTCCCAACAAGTACCTTTGTCTTTTGGAAGGGGGAATGACACACAAAGGCAGATTTAGACGGAATTCAAACTTCAATCTCTAGCAATAACTTTTAGAAATTTTACCAGTTAAATTAACTCACATGCACAGTAAATTAAAGTAGTAGTTACAACTTGTCAAGTGATATTTACGTCGCTTTTACAAGCCAATACTGTTGAAGAAAGTGCGGCGATTAGATGGCCAATTTGAGTGACATGGTTCAGGTTGATAATTGACATAGTGCTTCCACTTTAGACGTGATTACATTGATCCATCAACTTCCATTAAATAGGGATAAAAAGGATTAATCTCTCAACTTAAGACAGCTCAATTAAAGCGATTCATTAGTTTTTTATATAATTTGTCAGTGATAAATGGAAGAGAAAATAGAAAATTATTAGGGCCCATACTAATTACCAATTAATGGCCAAATAAGCTAGAGTCACAATTTACTAATTTTTTAATCTGCCATTAGTGCGATCTATACGAACAAACTATTTGTTTTAATGATAAAATATGCAGACAAGCGGTAAGAAGTAATAAGATCTAGCGTGTGCTGAAAAAGGACACAAAAAATTGTGTAAAACAGCGATAAGCTATAAACAGTATATATGTAAATGCTCTAAATGCTGCAATAAATAGCATCACAAATTACAATACAACATAGTTATAATACAACAGGGAGTAGGATCCCAAATATGGAACCTAATATATCAGTCTCAGTCTTAGCCTTAACTCTTTACTAGCATGATTAGCAAATCTTATCTAACCCATGTTACACACTCACATGTATGTCAATTAACCAACCACCCATTTAGCTACAGGTAAAGGCCCAAGAGTGCGCAATTTTTAGAGCATCCTAATAGAGATTGAATACAGCAGTACAAACTAGAAAACTGGTGGATATCATTATTATTTCTTTAATTAGGCATGCCAATTATTAATGGTGGGAAATTTCAGGTAAGGCTGAGAGACTCATGGACATACATTGCCTTGTTTAGAGAGGCAGTTTCCTGGTACCAATTTTAATGCTCAGATTCAGAACCTCAATATTATTGGCAGTGGCCAAGTCCCTACACTAGATTGCTTTCTCCAAAATCTAGAATTATTCCACTTCAAAAGGTGTTGGTGACTTTGACTCTGTTGTCTGCTTTAGTTCTTTATGCCTGCCCCACTTCTAATGCAATACCGTTGCAGTATGAAAGTAAGTATTATCCCATATTGATGAAATAAAAGAATATGAAAGTCAGTGTTGTCTCACATTGATAAAATTAAAGTGTTTTAACATGTATATAAGCTTATAAGTTGCTCTACCTGTTACCCATTAGTTTTGGGTTGGAATCTTATTTGAGCTTATATGCATGATTCTCTGTTTAAGACCCAATTGACAATTAAAAAATTTAACAAATACTTTGAATACTACGCTTGTTAAAAAAATTTAACAAATACTATGGTTAATCGTCAACTGATCGTTGAAAGTCTAAAAAATAAATTACAATATAATGTCACTTTTGTTGTAGTCAAGACTTTAGAAGATTCTTCTGAAAATAATGCAAATTAAAAGTGTGATGGAGATGAAATTGGGAAAAAAGGGAGACGACTAGAGCCCAAAGCTAAAAGGACAATAATAATAAAACTACAACCTGTGCAGATCCCACTATTATGTGTAAGTGAAAATACGATCATACTCAGTTCGACGCGGAAAATACTTGGACAGTGTTCAAAGAATAAGAATATCAATGGCTGGAAGATCGATAAAATAAACTGAGTCGTGGATAAACCACTGCCTTGAAAGCAATTACGGTTCGACTACGGTGCAAATCGATACAGCCGTTTGCTCCCCAAGGTTAACTCAGCACTCTTGAACGTGTGCACTTCGCGGCCAAGAGTTTGGAGTATGTGATACGTAACCCAGAATGCAGAGAAGAAGAAGAAGAGAGGAGAGAAATGTGAGAGCTGATGTGTTGAACCCTGCTGCTAAGGCCTCTATTTATAGGGGAAAAGTGGCTGCTACAGAGCCATTAAAATAGCGTAAGATGAGGCCAAAAATCTGGCCATTAAGAACATAGAATGAGGCAGAAGATCTGGCAGCATTCAAGGTGAGGAGAAAAGGAAGACTATAACGGTAGGGAGCGATGGCGCGCGTGTGTGTGTGGTGGCCCTAAACACCCTCAATCCCATAAAACCTAGTCTCAAGTTATTGAACATAGATAAAGGAGAATGGGATATATGAACCCCTCATCTCACCACCCAAAAGTTCCATGTGGGACAAGTGTGAAAAAGAAAGAGGGGAAGAAAAGTTTATCTTGTTGCCATTACTCTAACAGACAGTACATGGCACGTATAGCCATGTACGACATTACAAGTGTTAGGGTATCGTTGGCAAGCTGTTGTGATGAATATACATTTGCTTTCACATTGACATGTGCATTAGATGTATGAATATAATGTTAGCCTCCGAAATGAAGGTAGCCAAAGAATATGTACCTAATGTATATGGTACGGTTTATCTGAATTGATGGGCTATGATATATCTGTTCATTTCAAGATTGTGAATGATTCCCACACAAATTCAACCCATTAGGGATGAGTATGATTGTGGCAAACAAAAGTAGAGGAATTAAATGTCCAACCCATTAGAAATAAGCATGATTATGGTAAACAAAAGTAGAGAAATTCAATGTTCATATGAATTTAAAAACATAAAAATTAAGAATTTACTAGTGAAAGTGCCCCTACATTCTCAAATTCTCACTAAGATTGGACAACCCAGCTTTGTGTTATTTCTACCACCCAAGCCCCGTCCCCCACCAACCCCCCCCCCCCCCCCCCCAAAGAAGAGTCTACTAAAGAAGCCTCTAATGCGATGCTCATCACTACTAGATCTAACAAATGGGTCATTCAGTTCAAGTACGATTCGAGTGAAGTTTGGATCGCGTTATGTTTCGGGTTAAGTGACATTTCGAGTCGGTTTAGTTTGGATTGGATGAACTTCAACTCAGGTCGATTTCGGGTCAACCAATTTTTGATTCAATGTGTTTGTCATGCAAACACAAATAACTTTATAGAAAATTTCGGATCGGGTATGGTTCGGTCTGGGTCAATTAAGGTTTCGGGTCCACTTTCGGGTGAGTATATTTTGCATGTCCGGTAGAGTATGAGTCTGGGTTGTTTGGTTCGGATTTGGGGTCTTGGGTCAATTTTGCCAGATCTAATCACTACACAAAGAAATGATGGAATGGGTGTTTTTATTTATATTTTCCAATATATGCTAGCAAATGCCATATCAAAAGAGGACGACTGAAGAAGGCCTCCAACACCAGGGATTTGTCTTGTCGCACAGGCATTAGACAATGTAGGCCATTTTCATGAATTGCCTTTGATGTCTATGAAAAGGTTGGCTTTTGTTTTTCTTTTTTCTTCTCTCTTTCTTTTCTTTGAAAGAAGGTATGACATCTGATGATGATATTTAAATAATTGAACTTGTCAAAAATAAGAATTTTATGTTTTTTTTTGGTGCAGAAGAGGGGCTATTATTACTTGAGGTTTCCAGGTCAAGCGACTCCTATGACATAACTAGTCCGGTGATCCCTAGGTGGGGAATGTAAGCCACCACAAGCTGCTATGAAAATAAATGCAAAGAGCTCATTCTATTGACTAAACTAGTAATAAACTGGTCTCAAGCCTAAAATACTTCTACCAATGTCTCCTTAGAACTCCAAAAGAGTTAGATGCTTCCCTAAAAACCTTGAGCATTTGTCCGATACCACTTATCATAGTCCATTCATCTGCACATATCATTCGCTCTTTCACGATTAATATGAGTTTTAAAAAAGCAAAACTATGTGGCCCATGCATACATAAATCCCTTATTTCATTTAAGAAGTGGAAGGGGAGCCTCGGAGTAACGGTAAGGTTATCTCCGTGTGATCAAAAGGTCACAGGTTCGAGCCTTGGAATCAACCACGGACAACGTTAGGATAGGCTGCCTACGATATACCCCTTGGGGTGGGCCCTTCCTCGGACCCTGTGTGAACACGGAATGCTTATGCATCAAGTGCTTGCTCCCAACAATGCGGACATTCCATGCCAAAATCTTTAAATCTTACAACCTCCCCAACTCTGAGGAGGATTTCCAGCATTAACATGAACTTGATTCATAAGGAAACAAAATCGAAGGATAACCCCAAACGGGATCTAGTCATCATGGAACATAGCGGCCCTCCCGCTTCTAAAAGTGCTGCTGTCCTCTTCGGTCAAGGCATATCCTGTGTTGCCTCAATCGTCACTGTGAAACCTGCAAATCCCACCAATCAGGTCCCCCAGGGGGGTTACTAGACGTGTCAGGTGGGTCATTAGGATGTGTACTGTAAACTATAACAAGGGTTCGAGTTTTCCCCTGCATAATTCCTCCCGGTCTCGCTCAGGGATAGGCTAAGTTCGCCTCAATCCCGTGGGCCTCAGGAAGGAATGGTGCCTGCCTTTCTGGGGCTCCTTATTCCTACACCCCCCTGACGATGTTGCGGCATCCGCATTTCTATTGGGACTTTTGCCCCGTTGCTTAGTATTATTCATCCACAACACATGGGCTTTCTAACAATCATCCAACTCCCATAAGTTGTCAACGTACTCTTCCAGTACTTGCTGAGGTTTGTTATTTTACCGCATCAGTTGTCTCACTGGAGTTTAATTAATTCTGCAAATGTTTTATGAACAGATCTCTTCTTTGTGCCCTTGCTTGCTTATCGCAATTGAAATAATCATCTGCAACCCTTCATACTAGATCTTCTAGACTCTTCCATTCAGTCTTAATTTTGATATATCGTTGAGGCATGGTGAGATCAACTTCAACACATAGTCTAGTGGATAATTGGCCTTTTTCAACATGAACTATCGTGTTATCCAACCAAATGACGCTTCCAATTCTAACAATCTATGCAAGAGATCTTGTCAAAGTTCGGAACCCATTCCCGAATGATTAAGTAGTTCGTTCTCTTCAATCATCCAAGGCACCATCAATGAGCACATGGTCATATTCCTCCCTATTGATAAAGCAGATTGCATGCATAGTACTGAAATCCTATATCAATTAGGAAGAACTCCCTCTTTAATGCCTACTCAGTTTCAAGTCATTTTTTCAACTGCATATGGTCCAAGCCCTTGTCGAACGGTTTTACTATCGGCGCATCTGTTCCTGTAGCATGCGCTTTGCCTGAGTTGCGACCAAATTCTAGGGCACGTTAGGTCTTCATTTTCTGGCGGCTCATTGTTTTTTGAGCACGATCATAGTTGCTATATGGGTCATCTATGCCTCTATTAAATCAAACAAAAAAAATATGGCAATTAAATTTTCTTTTCTTTTCTTTTTTTAAGTTTCAGCCCGTTAATTTTATGATGCTATTTTGGTGTCTCCATTTTTTTTAACACTGGTAACAATGTTACGATATTTGTATGTTGTCTAAACCCTTGGGCTCGCATGAAGATAATCGGAACCCCCAAAAAAAACAGTAATCCCTTTTATATTGCAATTGCAATATATCAAATTAGACAAATTCCTCTCATATTTAAAATTTTCAATTCATTGGCTAATAATTCTTTAGGGTTTTTTTTTACTGATTTGATCTATTAGGCAAAATGCTTTCTAAATTTACTTGGAAAAGAAAACTACTTTACAACCAAGAGATTATTAACTGACTTATTACGTAGATAAATTGACATTGAGATAAACGTCATTTCGTTTAACAAGTAAAATTTTGACAGTTGTGACTGCTAAATTGAGTACGAATCTTATCTAGATTAACATATATGCCTCTATCAAATCAAACAAAAAAATATGTCAGTTAAATTTTCTTTTCTTTTTTTTTGTTTTTAAGGTTCAGCCTGTTAATAAATAGCTTGATACAGATATTTTGTGGAGAAGAAAAGGAAAAAGGAAATATAATGGTATTGGTAATTTGGTATGTCGGCTACCCGTGATTGTCAGCATAATGTTGGGTCCACTTCAACGGTAGAATGAGACTGGCCCACACTCAACTTCGTCAAGTCAATTCAATTTCAAAACAAGGGGTGAGGAAATTTCATGGACCCACAGTCCATTGCATGATAAAATTATTGACGTACACATGGGCCTTTTTGTTTGGGCTGTATTCACAAGTTGGGCTTACAAAAGGGCTTTTCTCTTTGCTGGATTCGCATTAGTGCATGCTTGAATGGATCGTTTAGGCCCAAAACACGGGGATGAGCACGGTGGTGAAAAAGCACCAGATTTTGTTGTGCTCTTTGTATTGTAGGATAAGCCTTGTGTTCAAATGGCAAAAGCAGATTCTACTAATGTACAAAGAAAAGGAAGTATCCATTAATGGCCGGTTAAGAAGGTACAAGCATATTGCGGTACCAGTCACAATTGCGGTGTGAATGGTCATGAGTGGGCTCCTGCAGTGATACGTAGTGGATGCAGTTGGCCTAGGGGGCGGAGTCAGGATTCAAAACAAGGGGACGAGATTAATAATACACATAACATAAATTTTAATAGTTATAAAAATGAAGTCCGTAGCTAATATATTCAAGAAAGTTGTCCTCGACGAGATCTCATGTTTGGAAAGTAAAATATAATATCGTCGTTCGATAAACTTTTAAAAAGATCAATCTCAAAATAACTTTAACACAAATAAACAAACAATAACCAACAAATTACCCCAATTCTAATTCCTAAATCCTCAATCAAGAAAGGCAAAACCCTAATTTTTTAATTGATGGGTAAATCTCTAAATTAACCACTTATTCAACACAAGTTCAATAACAATTAGTAAACCAAACATAAACAAGCAAGTAATTGCAAACAAAATTAGTCAAACTTTAAATCTTCAACCAAGAAGACAATTAGGTAAAAATTCTCATTTTTTAATTCATGAATCATGAGTAATTCACTAATTTAATCAATTATTTAAAATGAATCCAACTAAAATCAGTAAAACAAACATAATTGTTTATAAAATAACAAAACTAAAAACAAAAATTGAGAATTTTTGGGAGTTAACTCAAATTGGGATTTGGAAATTAGGAGGAGCGCCGAGGAGGACTGGAGGCGGCAGCACAAGTGGCGGCGGCCGGTCGGTGGGCGGCGGCACTAGGGGCAGCGAGCCGGCGACTGGGCAGAGAGAGAGAGAGAGAGAGAGAGAGAGAGAGAGAGAATGGTAGGTCAGTGGGTGACTCAGCACTTCAGCGTGATTGCATGAGTGAGGGTTAAGGAATCGACTGAGACTGCGAAAATTTGGAAACAAAAATTGAAAAAAATTAAAGGGCACTTTAAAAAAAAATACAGAAAAGGTGGAACGAAGAGTCAAACCGGGGACCTCCTACACGAAGCAAGAGGCAGCCACCACCATGCTAAGCGCACCTATGATATGTATTTATAAACTAATTAATATATATCTATTTTTTTAATCCACAAAAGTATCCAGCATTTAATTTTTTTCCCCAAAAAACTGGGGGGGTCAATTGATCCCCCTTGCTCCTACATGGCTCCGCCTATGGGTTGGCCAGGGCTACATTGGTGATTTTATGTTTCGAGTTCAAAATTGTTATTTAAGAAGGAATAGGTTGTCATTTGTGTGATACAATGATCTTGTTTGATAAATAACTACTAACTATTTGTATTAACTTTTAGTTGTTAACACTGAATAGTCATTCTTAGAAAATTTTTCGTGAAATTAGTTTGTTTTTAACAAAGTCATACGAAAATCTAATTCTCCAAAAAATCTCATAGAATTATCCTTTTCAAATTAGCTTTTGAGACCGAAAAAATTCTTTCAAAAAACTATTCTATCAAACACCCAAAATTAGTAAAAGCTAATTTTGGTTCAAAAAACTCTTTTTGATAAAAACATTCTCCAAAAACTATTTGCCAAATATCGCCAATGTACAACCAATTCGACAAATAACAACATGTTGGCTAACCATGAGCTTAATTTACTTAGCAGAACCAGTGTTTTAACCTAGATTTGGTTTTATGATAATCTAGGCTTAAATCTCCACATGATTCTTTATTAAGAACCCATACCTAACTGTTTTGTTATTAATTAAGGGACAACAAAGAAGACAAAGTTATCAATACACACAAAAGTGGAATATAGCTAAGTACAAGTAACTATAACCATAAAAGCTCATCTAAGATTCTCGCAACATCAACAATGCCATACCTTTAAGGTTGTTATTGTTAGTTTAAGGACACACCTTAGCAGTGTGGAAGCGAAGGATCTTGATGCTCGAGAATCGCCCACGAATCAGTACAAGCAATCAACCAGTGGCTACTATAGTCACCGTTGAATCCACATCCCAAACCCGAATCTGTGTGATGGTGGAATAGTCACGAGAGCGAAAGAGAGGCAGGAGGTGTTTTGTTTTAAGGTTTGTATATCTCATGCTAACTAATTCCCTAAACCCCTCTTTACATAGGTTTAGGTTAGATAACCGCCACTACTTAGGCAACTTATGTGCTTGTTAACCCTAATATGATTAGGGCCGACTACAGCTCCCACTCGACCACATATGCCGCAAACCATATGTCTCTCCATGGATCACAACTCTTCACCAGGAATGTGACGTATGACCAAAAAGTAACTAGCAATGTTATATTAAGTCACCATCTACCTAGCATGACACTTCTACGGAATACGATACCCCAAATTATCCTAAACATCACTAGTGTCACACCTAGTTCCTTAAGCCATACTCAATATAATCTCCCGGGCTGATATGTTAAAGATGGATAGATTTTTCCTTAAACAATCATGAGATTTCATCTTAACTTACCTGTTTTTCTAAAGTGTTCTCATTGAACTGTATACATTGTGGCCCTTAAGAAACACATTAAGATGGCATCATCAAACTTCGACTTCATATCACCGCTTTAAGTCGAAGGGTCCTCGTTTATAAGGTCACTTAGTGATAAGAGATAGGAAATTAATTGTCACTCCATGTATGGGTCCTCTTGATTCTAAGCACACACAGTATGAAATGTATGTCATGGCATAACTCCCACTTAGCTAGGCTCATCACTCTACATACCATGCGAATCGCCATTCTAGATTTTCATTCAAAAAATCTAACTTGAGTCACTAAATTAACATACTAAATATTAATCTTAACACTCAAGATTCAGCTTTTAAGGTATAAATATGAAATCCTATTTCATATTTGACTCCCTTGAGCCTCATCTTAAACTCACTAAGGCGACTATGCTTATTTTATTCATACACCTCCAGTATGAGCAATCAATATTGCATACCTAATACCAATATGATTTAGTCTCATCTTACCTGCTACTCAAGCGTGAGGGCAATTGCCTGTGTGATTGGGCCATTCAAAAGCCTATGACGTTTCAGTATACCTAACATACAATAGTAAAGCATGAGCACTTAAAATGAAACATCAATCTTTACATAAATGCTCTTTATAAAAAAGGAACATGTCAATCATGTAACAAGATACATCCAAGTATTGGACTTTACAAATTTCTAGACTCATCATATGAGTTTCAAACGCATCACTGAGGCTCAATCAAGGAACACGTCCACCACTATAGGAAAATGAAAGGACTAACCTTGATATGGAATTAACAGTCGTGAATAGCCCACGTAATATGAATGCTGCTAGACGGCTACTAAAATCGTCTTTGGAATTCATGCCTTAAACCCGAATCCCACTAGATGGTAGAGAGGTTGTGGGAGAGAGGAAGATGAGAATTGGAGATCTCTGTATGTAATTGTCTGTTTGGTCAATCCTCTAACACTCTTTATATAGGTTGGGGTCGATTAGGGTTATTGCTTGTTAGCGGCTTAAGTGGCCATCAACCCTAATAATATTAGGGCTAACCAACAGTTGTCTTGCCAAGAATTCATCCAAAACCCAACTTGAAGCCTAGCCTTAATATCCCAGATCAAGTCTTAAATATAAAAAACTACATCTTCAAAAAAACAGCTCATTGCTTGCCCAACTGTGTATCGCAAGTTTGCATGAGTTTTCAAATTAAAGCTCTTTTTTTTTATACATAATTTGATAGATTGATGTGAGAATATAACTCCCTAATTTTATTTTGAGCTTTTGATCACACTAAATTTCATATTTGACTCTGCTTCCTTTGCCTATAGTTGTGTAGAGCTTATCGTAGAGCTCACAAATTAAAGCACTACTTTATTTTTAAATAAGATTTATAATATAGGAAAGCAGGGATCGATCCCATGGAGAGACATATAATTTTTTTAAGTTTACTTATTATCTAATATTGATCCCAAATAAGCTAAAAATCTGGAAAGTTACTACCTCAGATTATTTAATAAAATGAAAAAAAAATCAACAACGACTAATTTTAAACTCAAAATCGAACAAACTAACAAGATTACTCTAGAAAATAAAATTAAGATTTTATGTTATTTGAACCAAATTTTATACCTAGGATTATGATAATTCCAAAATTACTAAATGGCAACTTAAATACTAAACTATTGGGGGGGGGGTTGAAGAAATTTAAATTGAGCAAGGAACACCTAATAAATTAAAAACTGAGAACATAAACAATTGATTAAGAGAATAACAAGAAAATATTAATCAAGAATAACTAAATCAAATAAGTCACTTGACCTAATTATGATTCACCATGCCATAATTTACATCTATCATTGATATTATACATCATTTATTTTAATAGCTAGACATTAGAAAAGACCCACCAGCGGTTCTTTCCTGATTTTCAGTTTAACTTCTAAGACCAGCTCTGGATTTAAACTCTTCTAATCAAATTAACTAATTCATACCAGCATAAATTCACTAATTTAATTAGAGCAATGAATACGTCCAGCCCTAGCAAATTACAACTACCAGCAATTATAATTTATTAGTCCTTATTTGAAAATCTAATTCAAGTCATAATAAGATTAATCAAGACCAACCTTAAATTAATCTTTATAATAACAATTTTAATAAATTAAATTCTCACAAGATATCAAAATTAAACAATAGAATAAACATTAATAACAATCAACTTATCTCAAAATATAAATTGACATGGTTTTACATAATCAAATCAAGTGGAATAAAATTTAGAATAACATATTAAATAAACCACAAATTAATGCATTTAGCAAGTCTGGATTAATTAAAGACTGAATTAATTAAAATAAGGAAGAAATAAAACGTAAAGGAGATCTACTTGGCAATTTAGAGTATGACTAACACCAAACGAAAAGAAAAACATCTGAAATCTGAAATCTATCAAACGAAAACAGAGCATGAAAAGCAGACCAAAAAATGGAGATGATGCTTTCGATGATGATGATTCTCGGATGATGATGATGGTGTGTATAAGTTGAATGATGGGAGAAGATGGGATGATGGTTCTGCTTGTGATGATGATTGACGAAGATGATGATGGAGATGACTGTGAAGATGATGATGGAGATGATTGTGAAGATGATGCCCTGTTGATGATGCTTCTGATGGGTTTTACAGTGGAGGATGGAGAGTGGTGATGCTGAGATCTGTGATGGAGCGTGAGAAGTGGAGGAGATGAAGGAGCACCGTGAGATTTGTGTGGCGTGGAGAGGTTTGCTGTGGTGATGTCGGTTGATGTGAGCCGAAGAAGAAGGTGAGGGGGAGCCGGGTTTTCGGTGGTGTTGATGCCGTGATGGAGTTTGAAGAAGTCTGAGAGAGGAGAGACAACATGTGAGGGCTGTGAGGCTATGGGCAGTAAGGACCGAGAGGAAGGAGAGAGAATGGGAGCTGTTCTCTTTGCTAGGGTTTACAATTCGTTCAACAGAGAGAAGAGATAGCATCAATAATCATTCTGTGCAAACTTTGGCGGGCTAGTTGAACGAATTGTCTGAAATTACAGACCATCATCCAGCCCATAGGTATTTTTCCTTTTTCTTTTGGGCCATGAGTAGAAAGGATTTGGGCTTAAATTAACTTGGCTCAATTCTTCATTTTCGATATCTCTTCATCTTTTTTTCAAATTTTTTTGAATTATTTACTACGTACAAAACAAAATAAAAACAAATTAAAGTCTAAAAATAATAATTATTTCCTAAATAATATAAAAACAATAAATATTAGGTAAATAAATAACATAAAATAAATTAATAATACATAAAAAATATGCGTAAAATAAGACTTAATATTTCACTATGGGTGATCATGAAATTTCACTATAGAAAAGTTTTTATCAACATTGGGATTTGGGAATATTTCTTTTGAAAACATTTCAACCATCCTTTCTTATTTAATATATACTTTCAAAGCTTCTACGTACAACTTTTCTGTCATTATGATTCTCAATGCTTTTTTATCCAATATAAAATACGGATTTGGGGTTCAGATAAAAACTTTAACTTTCAAATAAAATCAAATACTGTTATTAAACTGTCTAATTCAATGCTTAGACTAGTCTTGATATTTTGAAAATACAACACAAGTCCCACAACACAATTCCACCTATGTCACTGCACTATCGGAGATGCATTTTATAATTTTATTATCTTGTAATTAAGAAGAAATTTTTTATTTTATTTTTTTGGGAATGGGCGCTAACTAGCATAGACATTAGGTGTTTGAAACCTATTACCACAAACTTAGGTTTAAATTTCGCCCATATCTGCCTTTGTTGCTCAATTATATTAAAAGAAAAAAAATTTTCTTTTGCAAACTTTGATCATCCATTAATTAGGACGTGTCTTAACCTATGAGAGGTTGGGTATATATAACTACTCTTAGAATATATTTTCTATAATTCACAAGACTTGAATATATGTGAGGCATTACTTACACAACTAATGATGACACACAGAACTGACTGGTACTAGTTTACAAAATATTCACAAGACTTAAATATATATTGAGTAACATGGACAATAACTAGGTTAGTTATTCAAACCATGTTAGATAATTACAACCCTTTTATCAAAGGGTGGATTTATACATGTACATTTGGTGAGATTTGAATTGTCATCTTTTAAAAAGGAATCACACATTTATCATTGAGCTATCCTAATACCCCCCACCCCCAAAACAAGACAATTACCTTATTTTAGGGTAAGCTCCAAAACAAGACAATTACCTTATTTTAGGGTAAGCTCCAGATGACAAGTTAGGTCTACATTTACGTATTAAAGGGTTTATAATTTTAGATTCACATCAATTAAAGTCGAACTAATAAGGTGAGAGGGCATAGTCAATCATACATTTATGGGAAAGTATAAACGAAGACTTTTGGTAGGAAGCAACTAAGGGAATACATAGACAAGAAGTGGCATATGAACATGGCCTCTTAATTATTTTTGTGTTAGATTTGATTGATAAATAGTGTGATTTTAATGTGATTCGTTCAATCAATTTTGTTTTCCTCGAGCATGAAGGTATCAACCAATGATGCAGACGAAATTTAAATATAGATATTCGGTAATAACCTTTATATATAATTTATCAATTGAGTTAGTTACATGATATCGATATTATAGTAATTTGATCAGTGAGTTGAACATTATCATTGTATTTTTCCTTATTTCATTACTCATAATTGAATTTTACTTGGCTTATTCAATTTTCCTTTTTTTTAAAAAAAATTCTTGTCATCAAAACTGGCTCTAAATATAAATGACAAAGTTCCATGGTCAAAGTAAATAGAAAAAAATGAAATATATTCTTGTCCGTGCTAAGCGAATTCAAAGGATGAAAATTTAATTTGAACTCAACCCATTTTTTAATTGTTATCTTTTATGATTAATTGGAAAAACCAATCCGATATCTTATGTTGCATTGGTTTTTAATGATTATCTAAACAGTTAACATCATGTCGAAGGCATTTACTGAAATAATTGTTTTCAAAGCATGCTATTTATATGCCCAAAAAATTTAAAACTTAACGCTCCCTTTGTCCAATGTTCACTATCAATTTAGAAAATATACAGAAATAAGTATTTTAACCAGTAAAAATAATATTAAATTCTTGAAAAAGCAAACTTTGACAAGAATATAAGGCTTATTTATTTATTATTTTTTTTAACAATAAATATGCATGGGATGGAGGGAGCATGACCCATCTAATCAAACACGTTATGCATGTTAATTAAGCTGTTTATTACAAATTTTTTACTGAAATGTGCTTCACTTTTTTATTCAATATTTTGGCCCCAAAAAAAACTTGAATAAAAAATAACTTGAAAAAAAATTGAATAGTTTAGTGTTGAGTACGCTTTATTTTTTGTATTCAAGCTCAGATGTCAACACTAATCGAAATAAGTAACATCAAAAAAAATTTTAAAAGAACAAAACCAGCAAGGTTAACCAATTTATCCAATTTTAGAGGAAAAAATTGAAACAAAATGAAATCTGGGGCCTTTTCACATGTGCTCGGTAGATGAAGAATTAAATTTGGATGTTGAAAAAAAAAATCTCTCCCAATTTGCATTTAATTATGTAGTACTAATTTAATGAAGGGCCCCTTGTCGGTCCACAAAGTGGCACAAACCATGGACACTTAGCTAGGATTTCTTTGATAAGGGGGTTTTTTCATGTACTTTGTGTCGTAGATCACAGGGCCACATATATTGCACAAAAGTAAAATTGGAGATCAACAGCTAAAACCTCTCTTAATTATGCATATAACCATTTTTTTAATAAAACATGCATACCTGTTCTTGATTCTAGAAAAATCACTATCGACAATATTATGGATAGGGTTTGTTGTTAGTTAAAAGTTATCTGGTAATATGTCTGTTAAATCGAAAATAGGTACTGAGCTATCGATAATAAGTAATTCAATAACTCTATTAAAACTTATCAAGTAATTAACAACATCAATCGGTAGATCATTCTTTACAAATTCCTGTATTTACCATAGTAGTGGCACATCAGCACACACTACTATCAAAGAGGTAACTTATTTCTTTATCTTGTCATGATCTTTGTCTCGAACATCATACATTATGTACACTTATTTCAAAATTGATACCTGACTTGTTAAATACGCTATCTCCTATCTGTCTCTTTGGATCAAAGTAATTAAGCATTATATTCAAATTGCATGTAACCATTGACGTTGCTCTTCCCGCACACCCTGTGTATGATTAACGTACGAACATGCATATGCATGCATGTGGTGAAAAATACTTGCCCATACCCTGACTTGTTTCTACAACTCATCTGTGTGTACTTCGGGACATGGAATGATAGACTGTACTACACCAACCACTGTACAATTATGATTCATGATTATATGGATGCATGATGATATTACATAATTTTTGTTTTTGTACTATTCGATTCACAGTTTTCAACTCAAAGAGATCTCATTTAATTCCTCTCTACTGACTGCAAACTAACTGTTGAAAATATACATCATTTATTGCTTGGGTTTAGAGTCTCCCCTAATTTAACTTTTGTTTTAAAGGATTTTGTTAACCATCGTCCTTAGGCAGCGGTTAAGGTATAATAACAAATATGTAGTAAAAGTTATTATGGGACCTATTCTTTCATTGGTAAATCTCAATTTATCAATTTCAATCCAGTTCAACCAACTTCAACAAAAAATTTCAACTTTAATCCACTTCAACCAACTTCAGCCCATTATATAAAAAAAAATACCAACTTATACCCACTTTAACAAACAAAAATGTCAACTTTAACCCATTTTAATCAATCTTAACTGAATTCACCCATTTTTCAACTCATATTTCACAACTAAAAGAACAGACTCTACATATTTGCTTTCCTAGAAAATTACTCAAGCAATATGAGGATTCTACAAAGTTCCTTTCCTTATTTGATTGATGCGTACAGAACTACTCATTCACAATCTTCAACTCAAAGAGATCTCATCTACTTCCTCTTTACTTACCGCAAACCAACTGTTGAAAATATATATGTAGATCATTTATTGCTTACTTGTAGAGTCTCCCCTACTTTTTTAAAAAAATAATAATAACAAAGTAATAGGCACAACTTTTTTTCATGTGGGTAATGACGGAATCATTTTTCTGCAATTTAGGGATAAACTCTTCGTCGATGAAAAAGTATGTATTTCTAGTTGTCATGTATATATATTTTTTCAATATATATTTACTGTATATACAATTTTAATATGTCAGTTTGTGAGAATATACCAGAACTTATCCAAACAGATATGAATTTCAATTTAAATTGCTCAATTTGTAGACTACAGTATTCCTAGCTAGTGTTCATAATGTAAGTGTTAATTGCTCTCGTTTCTTTCTTTTCTATCAATTCCATACTGGAATCATTTGGGATAGTATCAAAACCAACTGATAATAGGCAAGATAGTAGTATACTGATGACCTGTAAATATGTAATACTATTCTACTATCATCTAACTGACTGATTAATTTACTATACAACCTTTTCTCCCCTTGTACGTAGTTTCATAATCAATTATGTTACCAGAAGCATCCATAGAAAGATCCGTGCATTGGGAGGATGGATAAATAAGATTGTCAAACAGGTAAGATCGGATTGAAAGTCTTGACCTATACTCATTTATTATTTAAGCGGGTTCACCTGAACTTTACCTATTAATCCGTTTAATATAAATGGTGTCAGGTTCAAGTTATCCGATTACCTATTTACTCGCTTTATATTTTGACTAAAATATAATTATCGAGCATTATAAATCAATTTATTGATTTTAATATAGCATCATAATGCAACCATTGTATATGATTCACAAGATTCACAATCGCAAAATAAATATCAACTTTATTAAACCCAATATTTTCACAATTCCCTCCAAAAAATACACAGTAATTGGGTAAACTAATCAACTTATTTAATCTATTTAATTAAACGGATTAAATATGTATTTTTTTCTGTGTCAAGATTCTCAACCTGAACCTAACCCAATTAATTAGACGAATTAAACGTGTCAACTCATTTACTTAAACAAGTTGAAAATCTTTACCCAAACTCACTTACTTTCGTGTTTGGTTCAGGTCGATAAGCGTATCGGGTTAGCTTTTGACAGCTCTAGATAAACACAAGAGGTACAAGGTCGATTGTATTGCTTGTCTTTTGGTGGTGAAAATATGATCCACAAGAAATGAGCCATTGCATTATAGAAATTGCTATTTCTTACTATAATGCATGATTCACCTTTTGAACAGGGAAAAATCAATGATGATAAGAATACAAAAGCATATAATGTTTTTTTACAAAAGAAAATAACTATTTATTTTCTTTTCTAGTCTCTTTCCCTTCTATCTATTTGTTTTCATACTATTTATTCTCTTTTCTAATCTCTGTTCCTTCTAAATAACATACAAAAGCACACAATGTTGTTCTTATGTTTTTATATACTGTTAATGTCACGTGTTTTTAGTATTTTATTGTTTTATGTCCTTCTATCTATCATTTGTTTTCAACTTTTTAATGTCTTCTCGATCAAATATTTTTATGTGGATTTCTTAAAATCAGTTTTTTTACGGAAGAAATATCTGTAGAGATAAGATTGCCTCCATCTGGATCTTCTCACGCCACGCGAAAGCAGGACTTGCATTGAGAGTATTAGTTGTTATTGTCGTCTCCTTCCCTGGTGAATTTCTTTTTAAACAACAAGGGAAAATCATAAAAATTAAGTGTTTTTCTTAAATTCTTTGACCATAAATTGTGTACTTCTAAAACTATAACTAATCCAAAGCTTTAACATATTTCACCCTAATGGGAGCATTTACTTTAAAAAAAAAAAAATTACAAAAGGTACATACGTAACAGTATATTATTATATATAAAGGATGAGAAATCGAACCTATGGACCTAACATATTGATGATAATTTTAATCTTAATTATTAGATGAGACATCATCAACACTGATAAGGAGCATTAATTAGTGCCTTGTTTGGAATGGACATATATATATATAGATCATATTAGATGGAGCTAGGCTGTCCTGTATAAATTCATTTTCAAAGACTTATGTGCCATGAATGAGATCTACATGATAGGATGATGTTGATGCATTCTCTACACCCAATTAATTAAAGAAATTTTCTTTCTTTCCCCCTTCAACTACTGAGATTATTAGCCACAAATGATGTGTTCATCAAGAGTTCATGAAAAAGCTAAGCTTTTTCTAACATCATCATGAACAGTGTTTATTTTTCCTTTTCAGATGTAGTTCACACACAGAAAAACAAATGAAAATTGGAGGAATTGAAATTAATATTATTCGTGGACCGCGTAAATCACCGCCAAAAAGACTCACAACAAATAGCTCCCATTGGACAGCAAGTCGGAATCAGAGCTAATTGCTTTCATGGTTTCAACTATAGCTTTCCCCGGTGAAGAAAAGAAGCTGCTGGCCAAATAAATGCTCTCTACCAAATTGCTGATCTGGAAAAATGAAAACAGTTTTAGTACTGACTATTATTCTAACTTCGACTGTGATAGTACATACATATGCATGCGACTACTTGCCTAATAGTTGGTGGTTGAGTAGAGAATTTAATGCACTTCTACAATCCCAGTTCTAGTACTCTAGCTGGCGATGTGTAGCCTAAAACCTCTATATATACCTTGTACCAGTTAAGTTTTCAGCAACAAGTGATTACTTGAATACATTATTCTA
The DNA here is from genome assembly GCA_029747015.1 of Carnegiea gigantea. Lineage (NCBI taxonomy): Eukaryota > Viridiplantae > Streptophyta > Magnoliopsida > Caryophyllales > Cactaceae > Carnegiea > Carnegiea gigantea. The sequence continues at coordinate 142,056 of JAKOGI010000546.1, read as the reverse complement.
CATAATCATGGGTGGCACTAAGAGACTTTCACTAATGTTCTTAGTTTGTTTTCATATTGCCATAACAAGTGTCAATGCTAGATATGTGGTGACTGAAAAAGGCGAAAAGGATGAGAAGTTTCTATTTGGCAAAGGTGGAGGATTAGGTGGAGGATTTGGTGGCGGAGGCGGTGCTGGCGGTGGAGGGGGGCTCGGGGGTGGAGCTGGTCTAGGTGGTGGAGGAGGACTTGGAGGTGGTGCTGGCGGAGGCGGTGGACTAGGGGGTGGTGCTGGTGGAGGTGGCGGATTAGGTGGAGGTGCTGGTGGTGGTGGCGGTTTAGGAGGCGGCCATGGCATTGATGGTGGTGTAGGTGGAGGAGGTGGATTAGGTGGAGGTGCTGGTGGAGGAGTAGGCGGCGGAGGCGGATTGGGTGGTGGTGCCGGTGGAGGAGTAGGTGGTGGAGGAGCTGGATTGGGTGGCGGTGCAGGTGGAGGAGCTGGCGGTGGTGGTGGATTAGGTGGAGGTGTAGGTGGTGGTGTTGGGGGAGGAGCTGGTGCTGGTGGAGGCGGTGGATTAGGGGGTGGTGCTGGTGGAGGTGGCGGATTAGGTGGAGGTGCTGGTGGTGGCGGCGGTCTAGGAGGCGACCATGGCATTGATAGTGGTGTCGGTGGAGGACGTGGATTAGGTGGAGGTGCTGGTGGAGGAGTAGGCGGCGGAGGCGGATTGGGTGGTGGTGCCGGTGGAGGGGTAGGTGGTGGAGCTGGTGGAGGAGCTGGCGATGCAGGTGGAGGAGCTGGCGGTGGTGGTGGATTAGGTGGAGGTGTAGGTGGTGGTGTTGGGGGAGGAGCTGGTGCTGGTGGAGGAGCTGGCGCTGGAGGTGGATTAGGTGGTGGTGCTGGTGGAGGTGTAGGTGGCGGTGCTGGTGGAGGTGGAGGTGTAGGTGGCGGTGTTGCGGGAGGAGCTGGAGCTGGAGCTGGTGGAGGGTTAGGTGGTGGTGCTGGTGGAGGAGCTGGTGGTGGTGGTGGATTGGGTGGTGGTGCTAGGGGAGGAGCTGGTGCTGGAGGTGGGTTAGGCGGTGGTGTTGGAGCTGGAGGTGGAGGTGGGCTAGGAGGAGGTGCAGGTGGTGGTGCTGGAGGAGGAGGTGGATTAGGTGGCGGCCATGGACAAGGTGGTGTTGGAGGTGGATTTGGAAAGGGGGGTGGGTTGGGTGGTGGAATTGGTAAAGGTGGAGGGCTTGGTGGTGGTGCAGGCGGCGGATTTGGAAAAGGTGGTGGCATTGGAGGCGGAATTGGCAAAGGTGGAGGGCTTGGTGGTGGTGCAGGTGGCGGATTTGGAAAAGGTGGTGGCCTTGGAGGCGGAATTGGGAAAGGTGGAGGGCTTGGTGGTGGTGCCGGTGGCGGATTTGGAAAAGGCGGTGGCCTTGGAGGTGGAATTGGCAAAGGTGGAGGTGGAGGATTTGGAAAGGGCGGAGGTGTTGGTGGTGGAGTTGGCGGAGGAGGTGGTTTCGGAAAGGGTGGAGGCTTTGGTGGTGGCATCGGAAAAGGTGGTGGTGTTGGCGGAGGATTTGGTAAAGGTGGTGGGTTTGGAGGAGGATTTGGTGGAGGAGGTGGTGGTGGTGGTGGATTTGGTGGTGGACATCAGTAAGTCTACATGCATGCCTAATAACTTTACCACAAACTAGGTACGTGCTGGGTCACTCATGCAAAACACATGCATGATAGCAACCTATAGGAAGGTAGCAGTATCATCATCACATAAGATGGTACTACTACACATATTATGTATTTCTTTCTTGCTTATTAAAAAGCTGTATTCGTCTTAGTTAAACATGATTTGGTTGAGGCCGCTTTATCAATTAATAGCTTATTTTCTGTTCTAAATTACAAGTTTTACATCATTAAAATTATGCTGAATATTACAATGTCGATACACTTTAGATGAAGAAGTTATGCTATATATTTCTGAACATTGCCTAAATTGAAAACTCTCAATTCCAATTCATTTTACATCAGAAGTTTTAAAGAGACCAGCCAACAATGTTGGAAGATGTTATCAATTAAATTGAGATGTGTCGGCATTAACAGTCAAATTATTGGCTCCCATTTAATTTTCCATTGACGAAGCAATTAGTCAAAGACAAACTTTTGTTTTCAGGTGCAAGTCAAAGGGACACTTAATACGATTTCACGTATGGAAATGACATATCCTTCTAGCTAGCTGGTATCGTAAACGGGATACTGTGATTTTCAACACTAGAATATATTTAAATAAAGTAATTTAAGTAATAAGGGTATGTACTAACTTTAGATTTATGGCATAGATTTTTCGATAGAGTATTAGTAAAATTAATATAAATTACGTTAATTTAAATTTCTTTGTAAAGAATTTATAGTAAATTTGATTATCTTCCCTCTTCATCAATTGTAAGGTTTAATCGCCGCTATCTTTCCTGCTTTCTGTAAATAAAGCAACGTCGAATTTTTAGTCACCTCAACTTCAAAAAAGTAAAGTAAATATGTTTCGACTTATTTTATTTATTTACACTATTTCATAACATGTGTTGGTCTAAATAATGTAGCAAGATTATAAAGAAAGAAACTGCCACTTAAGTACATTATTGTGTATATAAATTATGTACTTTGTTAGAAAAACTGCGCAATATCCTATTATTTCATGCATCTTGGGTGAATCAATCTCATAATTTTTTAAGAAAATAATAATTCCACATTAGCTTACATCTTATCAAATGACCTACAATCAAACGGCACATCAACCATCTCAGAATAAATTATTATAAAAAAATCCAATCCAAAAAATTTCCTTACTTTTAAAGCTAAGGGATATATTTTTCTAATGTTGACTAAAGTTCAAGGACCTTTTATTTTTAGAACTCCCATCTCTCCTCTTGTACGTATCTCATATAATTTTAGGTAATGAAATAATTAATGTAGCTACAAGTCGGTACAATAACCGAACTGTCTATGTGTAACTAAACAACTTGAACTTCCTCTTTCTTTTCACATTTTTTTGAGAATAGAAATCATTCTACAGTGGCAAAAATCCCATAATGACAAGATTAACATAAGCTATGGAGAACGCTAAGAAGAGATTTAGTTTAATAACAAGAAAAGTGCTAAGAAGAGCTTAATTTAGTTTAATTACAAGAACACCAGGTTGGCCCATATTGATCAGAAAAAACTATAGTATCTTTGAGAGATTGACAATTCCTCAAAACTAGGGCTGCAACAGAACCAACTCAGCTCGGCAAGTCCTCGGGTTCGACTTTAGTTATAGCTCGGCTCGAGCTCGGCTTGACCAAAGTTCGGCTTTGCTCAGACTCGGCCTGGATACCTAAATGAGCCGAGCCTAAACCTAGTGAGGTTTGGCTTAGTTTGGTTGAGCTTGATTAGGTATTTTAGGTAAGAAATAGCCTACATACGATGAGTATTCATATACTCTTATTAATTTGAATGCCCATAATTCAACTTTAAAGCATATAATTGATATTTTTACTTTGAGTACGAGTTGTACTATTTTAAAGTGAAGAATTTTTCAATCAATTTAAAATTAAGTTGCATAAAGATTAAATTATTAAATCTTAGAAAAACTCATTGTAAAAGCTCTGACTCGACTCAGTCAAAACTCAGCTCGGTCAAAGCTCGACTCAGACTCGATTTAATTTAGCTCGCTTTGGACTCGGGCTCAGCTTGATTGCTTACCAAGTCGAGCGAAACTGACAACGGTCTAAGTAATTACACATGATCATATTTCAAGCAAGAAAAGGGAAAAAATACATGCATTCTTAAAAGTGAGTATTATATGGACACTTCAATCAAGAAGGGTTAGTGATTAATGAGTATCTTTGGAGGAGGAAAATTTCTTCTTAATTGTTAGCTAGAGAGAAAACTGCACGTTCTTTTGGTCACGGTGTCTTCCTAACAATACTTGCTTCCACATGGCTAAAAGTCTAAAACATCCTGCCGAAGACTTTTTTTTTTGGGGGGGCTTGATTTTTGGGTTTTGATCATCAAAATTTCAAATTTCTGGATATTATATGAAAATAATTCGACTTCTACATGTAACATTAATATGCCCAAGTTTGAATTTTTTTTTCCCCCTTTTAACTACCATCAAATTGAGGTATAGTTTACCTCGGATGGTCACCTAAAAGGAGATGAGAACGGCCATACCGAGTCTTAATTGAGCTAATTAACTCCAAATCTCCACATTAATTTGACACTTAGTTTTACAAAGTTTATGTTGAAATCTCTTACAAGCATCTGTTATCAAGGGAAAATAACTGCCAATTTGAACTTTAAAAAAAAATCAATTTTATGATTCAACATTGGACTATAGACATCCAAGGTAAACAAAATAAGTCTCTTTTATATCACTTAGACATTTAGTATATCAAATCTCATACCAGTTTTAAAACTCTCTGGTGAAATTATCCCCATTTAGAAACCTTTAATTTTATGTTCGAACTCCAGTATTCAAAATTTACCTAATTTTGACATTCCTCTCTATTCTGTTAGGAAAAATATTAGAGCAACAACAATAGCGGAAGCGATAGGATGAGTTAGAGATTCAGAAATCAAGTGAATAACAGAAAACAGAAATAAGAAGACAAGAGATTTAACGTGGAAAACCCAATGTGGGAAAAACCACGGACGGCGACAGCACCAGAATAATTCACTATGAGCAGGAAAGTACACCACGATCACAATCACCTCAGTGATTCGATCAAAGAGCAGAATTACAATCTCTCTATTGTAATCTCTCACAAACGACTTTTACCTCTCAATGTGTTTATGAGTACTGAAGTGTGTTTTGAAACAAGGCCCTAGACCCCCTTTATATAGGGTCTGTGAGGCAGGGTTTCCCCCTGAAAATCCTAGCTACCACCTTCCAAAAACCGTCACCAAAGCGCAACCCTAGCCGCCATCCGAAAGCGGCGGCGAGAAGACCCGAGGCACGACCGTGCCACGTGGCACGGTCACCCAGTGCCACATGGCACGGTGCCCCCGTGCCAATTTTCTGTCCCTCTCGTCTTCGGCTCTTCGTCTTGGCACGCCCGTGTCTGTGCAGCATGGGCTCCCCGTGCCGATACTCGAGATTTTGGGCCATAAAACCCAACAATCTCCACCTTGGACCAAAATCTCCAGTCTTCAATTACCGTCGTCGTCGTCACACCCCAAGGGGTGATGCCCCCTAAGGGGCTATGCCCCGCAGGGCTTCTCAATGACTGTGAACTCCCACTAAGTCCAAGCAATGCTCGAACTTAGCTGTAGGTAGTGGCTTTGTAAGCATGTCAGCAGAATTCTCTGAGGTATGAACTTTCTTCATCATTATTTCTCCTGCAGCAACTGTGTCTCGTACATAATGATATTTGACGCTGATATGCTTGGTCTTCGAGTGATAGGCATCATTCTTTGTCAGATGTATGGCACTCTGACTGTCAGAATATACCACAGTAGCAGATTGTGGTATTCCAAGCTCCATTACCAGTCCCCTTAGCCAGGTAGCTTCCTTCACCCCTTCAGTGGCAGCAATATACTCAGCTTCTGTTGTAGACAGGGCTGCAATAGATTGTAAAGACGCTTTCCAAGAGATAGCGCCCCCACACATGGTAAAGATGTACCCAGATATGGACCTCCTCCTATCCAAATCACCAGCATAATCAGAATTAACATACCCTACTACATCAGATGTAGCAGCCTTGTTTCTATCAAATACCAGCCCTTTCCCCACAGTTTCCTTTACATACCGTAGGATCCATTTTACACCCTCCCAGTGGTCCTTTCCAGGATTATGTATATATCTACTTACCACACTCACAGCATGTGATAAGTCTGGTCTGGTACAGACCATGGCATACATCAAACTCCCTACAGCACTAGAGTATGGTACATTGGACATTGTACCGATGTCCTCTTCTGTTTACGGACAGCATTCCGCAGACAGTTTAAAATGTGCAGCAAGAGGGGTAGACACTGCCTTGCAGTCCCTCATTTTGAACTTGCTTAATACCTTCTCAAGATATTTTTCTTGAGACAAGTATAATTTTCCCTCCTTTCGATCCCTGTGAATCTCCATGCCCAGTATCCTTTTAGCTGCACCTAAGTCTTTCATTTCGAATTCCTTACTGAGCTGAGATTTTAGCATGCTAATCAGGGTTTTATCTTTAGATGCAATTAGCATGTCATCAACATACAGTAGTAGATATATAAAGGACCCATCACCATATTGTCTAAAGTATACACAATTATCATATCTACTACGTATGTAACCATTATCAATCATAAACGTGTCAAAACGTTTATACCACTGCCTAGGAGCCTGCTTGAGTCCATACAAGGACTTTTCCAACTTACATACCATGTGTTCCTTATCAGGAACAACAAACCCTTCAGGTTGCTTCATATATATCTCCTCTTCCAGCTCACCATGCAGGAAGGCTGTTTTTACATCAAGCTGCTCCAACTCCAAGTTAAACAATGTCACAATAGATAACAATAATCGAATAGAGGTGTATCTGACTACAGGAGAGAAAACCTCATTGTAGTCTATACCTTCCCGTTGGTTGCAACCACGAACAACCAACCTTGCTTTCCACCTTGCATCCTCTACCCCAGGGATGCCCTCCTTCTTCTTGTATATCCATTTGGCAGTTAAGGCCCGTCGGCCTTTAGGCAGGTTACATAACTCCCAAGTCCCGTTTTTCTGCAGACTTTCCATTTCTTCTTGCATAGCCTGAATCCAGTTGGGTGAACTTGGGCAGGTGATGGCTTCAGTATAATTTGAAGGCTCAGTTCCTTCAGACACTTCCTCTACAACAGAAAGTGCAAATGCTATCAGCCCTTCATCATCGTTGTACCGGGCCGGTCTCCTGATCTCCCTGCGAGGACGATCACGTGCTATAGAGTGCTCAACCTCCTCCTGAGGTTGATTAGTGCTGATAGCCCCAGGCTCAGTGACCTGGACTTCCCTCATAGCTCCACCTTGAGCTGTAGCAGTCTCCAGCTCCACCTCCATGTTGGTGTCTTGCTGAGTTCCTGCACCAGTAGAAGGAACAGCAGCATTCTTTCCAGAAGATAATATATCAGACCCATTGAAAGTAACATCCCTACTTTGTATTACTTTCATAGAATCAGGACACCACATACGATATCCCTTAGATTCACTAGCATACCCCAAAAACATACATTTAACTGCTCTAGGTGCTAGTTTTCCCTCATTTACATGAGCATACACAGGACACCCAAATACCCTGAGATTAGAGTAGTCAACAGGATTACCTGACCACACTTCTTCTGGAATCTGAAACTCGATGGAGGAGTGTGGTGATCGATTCACCAGGTAACAGGCCGTAGAAATGGCCTCAGCCCAAAATGCTTTGCGATCCCAAAGCCCAGCAGTTGAAAGCAAACACCGTGCTTTCTCTAACAATGTCCTGTTAATTCGTTCTGCGACCCCATTCTGTTGTGGTTTCCCGACTAAGGTTTTATGCCTGGCTATGCCGTTTGCTGTGCAGAACTCTTCAAACTCAGATTCAACAAACTCCAGGCCATTATCAGTCCTGAGTTTCTTGATCCTTTTGCCAGTCTGGTTCTCAACCAGAGCCTTGAATTTCTTGAACATTGAGAATGTCTCGTTTTTCTGTCTCAAGAAATACACCCAAACTTTTCGTGAGAAATCATCAACAAATGTTAACATGTAACGCTTACCTCCCATCGAAGGTACCTTAGAGGGACCCCACAAATCAGAATGGATGTAGTCCAGGACCCCCTGAGTACGGTGACTAGCCTTTGAGAAACTTACCCTTTTCTGTTTCCCAAATACGCAGTGATCACAAAAATCCAACTTACCCGTACTAGCGTTACCAAGACAACCTTTCTTACCCAGAATGGTCATCCCTTTCTCACTCATATGGCCCAATCTCATGTGCCATAACCTCGTGTCATCTGTCGTACCCACTGCAGCTACGCCTGTAACTGTAGCTCCTTGCAGAATGTAGAGACTTCCCTGCTTCAGTCCCTTCATCATCACCATGGCTCCCTTAGTTACCTTTAGGACACCATTCTCCATAACAATCCTACAACCATTAGTCTCAAAAGTACCCAAAGAGATCAAACAACGAGTCATATCAGGAATATGTCGCACTTTAGATAAAGTTCTAATAGTGCCATCATGAGTTTTAATCTGAACTGTACCTATCCCTGCAACCTTGCATTCAGCATCGTTGCCCATAAGTACCACCCCAGAATCCACAGGTTCATAAGTTACAAACCAATCCCTATGAGGACACATGTGGAACGTGCAACCAGAATCTAAAACCCAATTAACATCCACTCCTCTCCCAGAAGTGGTAGCTAACGAAGTAGCAAGCAGTACATCCCCATCAGACTCAGACTCTACTACACAATCAGCTGTAGCAGTTTTCTCCGTTTCCTCATTCTTTTTCTTTAATTTCCAGCAATCAGCTTTGATGTGACCCAATTTGTTGCAGAAGTGGCAGGTTTTATTTGCATGAGGATTCCGTGATTTAGAATGGCCCTTTTTCTTGTTACCATTCCCCTTTTTCTCTGTTGTCCTACCCCTGACAGCCAGTCCCTCACCCGGATCAGTATGAATGTCATGGTCAAACTTTTCTTTAGACAGTAGGTTGGCCTTGACATTCTCAAATGATATAGTATCTGAATTACTATATAGCATAATTTTTTTAAAGTGTTTGTATGAAGGGGGTAGTGAGACAACAAGTAGAATAGCTTTATCCTCATCATCAATTTTAACGTCCAAGCTTTCTAGATCCACTAGAATTGAATTAAACTCATTCAGATGTTTTTGGACGGGCGTACCTTCAGCCATACGACAGGTATACAACCTTTCTTTCAGCCTGATCTTATTAGCTAGACTTTTCGTCATATACAACTCTTCTAGGCGAGTCCAAAGGTCAACAGCAGTTACCTTATCAAGTACCTCTCGCAGAACGTGAGGTGCCAGGCACAGTTGTATGGCTGAAACCGCCTTCAACTCCAATTCCTCCCATTCGTCCTCCGTCAGCGACCCACGCCGCTTCTTCTGTTCTTCAGCCCATTGCTCATCTGTTGTCTTTTCAGGTTTGACATGAGGTCCCTTCAGGACCTTCCACAACCCGTGCTGGATGAGAACCGCTCTCATCTGCACCTTCCAGAGATTAAAGCTAATCTCCCCGTCGAACTTCTGAATGTCTACCTTCATGATTGAAGACATCTAAACCAAAGCTCTGATACCACTTGTTAGGATTAATATCAGAATAACAGTATAGCGGAAGCGATAGGATGCAATAGAAAATCAGAAATTCAACCAATCACAAACAACAGAACAATAGGAAGAGAACAAGAACACAGGAATTTAACGTGGAAAACCCAATGTGGGAAAAACCACGGACGGCGACAGCACCAGAACAATTCACTATGAGCAGGAAAGTACACCACGATCACAATCACCTCAGTGATTCGATCAAAGAGCAGAATTACAATCTCTCTATTGTAATCTCTCACAAACGACTTTTACCTCTCAATGTGTTTATGAGTACTGAAGTGTTTTGAAACAAGGCCCTAGACCCCCTTTATATAGGGTCTGCGAGGTAGGGTTTCCCCCTGAAAACCCTAGCTACCACCTTCCAAAAACCGTCACCAAAGCGCAACCCTAGCCGCCATCCGAAAGCGGCGGCGAGAAGACCCGAGGCACGACCAGTGCCACGTGGCACGACCGTGCCATATGCCACGGTGCCCCCGTGCCAATTTTCTGTCCCTCTCGTCTTCGGCTCTTCGTCTTGACACGCCCGTGTCTGTGCAGCATGGGCTCCCCGTGCCGATACTCGAGATTTTGGGCCATAAAACCCAACATATTCAATTGCTAGTTTTAGAAATGCACTACTGACTACCCCTATTTAATGACATATAGGTTTGGTATGTTTGGTAGCGGGGATTAGAACTTAAACTCCCATATTTCAAGTTCCACTTCTCAGTATTTAATAAGAATTTTAGAAAAACGAACTTAATACTATGGAGGTGCCACAACCACGCCCCCCGCCACCCCCCCCCCAAAAAAACATCCAACCAACTTGAATCTCCTCCTTATGGAGGGGTAGCATCGCAACCCTACAAATGATTTGAACTCATTACCCAACCCCAAATTGTAGGAGGGGCTCCACTGTCCATCTCACAGGACATGGGGGACATCCACATGTCCCCTCTATGGAACTTGTGATCTGCATAATCAGCTCCTTATTTAGTCTTTTAATTAATTGACTTTGTCAATTTTTTTTTCAAAAAAATACTTTTTTTATTTATCTCTTAACATAAAGGTAAATATCATTTTTACCCCTCAATTTTTAATATTATTATTTAGCTTGTTTCCCCTCAAATTAATATTATCTTCATATAATCTCATTTTTCAATCGAGAACACACACTCATTCAAGAACAAGCCTAAAGAGGGGGGGGGAGGGACTGTAAATTCAACCTCCTTTTTTTGCTTTTTCTTTCCTTTTCCCCTGATCCTTTGACAAGTGACAATGGATATATGTGCGACTAAGAGCAAGTTCAATGGTGTGCTCGCGCGAGGAGAGAGAGAGGCGAGCGAGGGAGGAGGCGGCGCGACCTGTTGCAGCGGTTGGCTTGGCTCGGGGACTCGGCGAGGAGGCGCGGGGTGTGAGGAGGTTCGGGCAGTTATTTTTTGACTGCATCCCCCCAAAACGACGTTGTTTTGGGGGTTGACCACCGAATTTTTTTTTTTTGACCAGCACAATAATTTATGGGCAGAAGCATGCACTGAAAAGCTGAGGTACTGAGCAGCAAGCAGGTGTTTCTGGACCGTTGAGAGCAAGTCCCCCATGTGAAGAATTTTTGTTTTGATTTTTAATGTGCATCAATTATGTTATGTATATTAACATGCTTCAGTATCTCGCTCACAACCTCTCTCAATTCCTCTTCTTCTTGTGAAAATTGATAATTTTTTGGTGGATTTATATTCTAGTGTTTATATCAAGGAAGAAGTGTAAGTAACAGTTACAATTTATATTTTTAGTTTCCATAAATGCTTAATGTTATATATTCAACTTGATATTTTATATGAGTGATGCAGTTATTTTTGTATTTGTGGAAAAACTTGTTGGTGTTTATATTTTGTTCATATATTAAATTTTATAATGATTATATGTTTTTAATATAGTAGCTATGATTTTATTTTTCAAAGGTTTTGGTAGAATAATTTTAGTGATGTTATTAAAAGTGGGCATAAAAGTGGGAATCAGTCTTTGCGATGTTGTGAAAAGAGTTATATATTAATGAATATGTTAATGAAATGAAGAAATTTGCTTATTTTTTTCTCTCTAGTGAGACATTTTAGCAACAACGAAGAGAAGAAATTAGTAAGAATTTATAAATTCAATTGTGTTAAGTTCTGTATTTATACTATAAAAATTGGCAATTTTAGTTTGTAACGTTGTTGTTGTTTGTACTATAAAAATTGATAATTTTAGTTTGTAACGTTGTTGTTGTTTGTATTTGTAGAGAAGTTTGAGTTGCTTTTGGAATCAACGAATTAGTGAAGCAAATTGTAAGTTGCTATTTAATTTTTAATGCTTTAGAAAAAATTATTATGTGGTAGTTGATATGTTAAATGTTAAAAACATTATATTTTATTAATGTAGTAGCAACCGCATGAATAATATAATTGAAAGATTAATTTGAAATTTGTAAACGTTATTTAGGAGATAAATAAAATTTAATTATATGTTGTGATAATGTGTTATTAACTTAGCAATATGATTAAATGTTTTGGGAAACACCATGAGAATATTGTTATCATATTTTTGGGCATGTTAATGAAGTTAGGATAATTAAATTGGTAATTGTTGAAATGAGTATATTTGTAGAATAAGTTTGCAATAATTAGGAGAACATGTTCATAAATATAGTTGGTGTATTAGTTGTTGAAATCAATATTATAGGGTGGTAGAATATTTTTTGGCATGTTCAAGAAATTATGCATATTTTAATATTCTCAAAAATGAATATGATAATGAGTATGATAATTAAAATTAATATGTTATAATGAAAATGAATATGAACTTCATAAAATGAATGAAATAGTTTTGAAGTATATATTACTAAAATAAATGTGTTAATTAGTATGATAATTAAATGTAATATGTAACTTGTGAAAACATGAATGGTTTTCTTTTTTAGTATATGATATGAAGGGCTATGAGAATAAAGTTTAAATATTTTATGTCATCTGAAATATGACCTTCAATTGCTATAAGTCACTAATATATTAATACGGTTAATTATAAATTTGTAGGTACCAACTTCATCTAAAATATGGACCCTGACACTCCCCCCTCGTTTATGAGCTTGCTTGGGGGTGACGGTTCACCCCAAGCTGGGGGGAGTAGTGCTCCCCCAATTCCCCTACACAATCCCCATGCGTCGTACCAACCATATGTACCACAAAACTACCACCATCATCCGCATCATTCATATTACCCACCCCACCATAACTCGAGGATTTCGGGTGGTTCAAGTCAGAATCTTCGACCATATCCTCCACCATATTACACATCAACACATACTGAACCTTTCAATGTGCACGGGAGTGAATACCCGTACTACCCTCCTTACTATCCACCGCCACCTCCTCATCCAAATTACCTTTCTTCAGGGAGCAACTCCACCCCCTCATCCACACCGACAGGATCAATAGCTGGGTTGGGGCAGTCTAACACAAATATTGAGGCAAGTACTGATGAGGGGAACGTGGAGTAAGTAATGGGAGGTACGATAGGTGGTGCGAAGAAGTGGACAATTCACGAAGATCAACAACTTATTCGGACATGGATAAATGTAGGCACGGATCCTATTGTTGGGGCTGACCAAAGGAAAGCTAGTTTCTGGAGTAGGGTGGCCTCGACATTTAATAAGTACCGTCCACAAGGGGTATTAGCACGAACTTCAAAGATATGTAACAGCTGATGACTTCGATGCCCCCCAATAGTCAACAAATGGACAGGTATTATTCTCGAAGTGGAACGTAGTAATCACAGTGGGTAGAATGATGCGAAGATTGTACAAGAGGCCCACAGATTGTACATTGAGCGTACATCCAAAAAGTTTGAGTTGGAGCATTGGTATGAGATGCTCAAGGACCAGCCAAAGTGGCAAGTGATATGTGACCCACCGACGTCAGGGTCAGGATCGTCAAAAAGGTCCAAACCCGACACTGAAGAGGCCGAAGATGAAGGGGTCGGCGGGGGTGAAAGACCCGAGGGCCGCAAAGCCGTAAAGAGAAGGATGAAACAAAAGGCGAGCAACGCTGTAGTTGATCTAGTATCATCTGAGCTCAAGGACATAAAGACTGCCAACACTGATATGAATGAAATGTTCAAGGACTTCTTCATCACAGCAAAACAAGAGATGTCTCAAAAAATAATGATGAGGGAAGCAAAACTAAGGAGAGAAGAGGATAAAATAATGATGATCGACACCTCCACAATGCCTCCTCAATAAGCGTCTTACTACGAGCAAAGGAAAGCGGAAATAATGTAAAAGAGATATGGAAGCACATCATCACATCAGTAATATGTCTCCCCTTCCCCATAATGTCGTAGATTAGGAGAACTATGTGTCTCATCGTATGTTGTAATATGTTACTATATGAATGTTGTTTTGCATGCATTGTAGTAGACATGAGTTTGGTTACTCTTATGTATGTCATCGTATGTTATGAAGTTATGCAAAATAGGTGTGCCTATTATAGTTTAATAAAAATGGTTACTCTTATGTACATTAACATGTAATCATTATTATATTGCGCAGGCCATTTGTAATGGAAAATTTTAATGTGGACACGCTGCCTATTAAGGAGGAATCATCATCGTCCTCTTCCTCATCAGATGATAATTTCATAATCCCTGTCATGGGGGCGTACGTCCGATATCAACAACGAGTGCAACAACAAATGATGTTCCTTGTGCAACTGAGGCAAGCAGCAATGGAGATGACGCCATCGGCATCTACGCCTCGGATACAAAGGAGATGTATTAGGAGAGATAGAGAAGCTTCCCACAACCGCTTATACCAAGACTACTTCGCGGAAGATTCGGTGTACAATGAACATCATTTTCGACGTAGATTCAAAATGCGGAGGCACTTATTTCTCCGTATTGTTGAAGCACTCGACAATCATTCAGAGTACTTCCAGGTGCGGTACGATGCGGCCGGAAAGCGTGGGTTGTCGCCATTAACCAAATGCACCGCAGCCATGCGAATGCTTGCCTATGGTGTAGCAGCTGATTGTGTTGACGAGTACTTGAAGATCGGCGCGAGCACTGCATTGGAATGCCTCAAAAAGTTCACCTCATGCGTCGTTGAGGTATTCGGGGAGCAGTACTTGAGAAAACCAAATCAAGATGATGTTGACCGCTTACTGCAAGTTGCGGAAGCCCGTGACTTTCCCGGTACGTTGGGAAGCATAGACTGCATGCACTGGAAGTGGAAGAATTGTCCAACGGCTTGGAGGGCATCATTTCAAAAACAAGTTTACAAGGTACCAACAATCATCCTTGAAGACGTTGCGTCATACAACCTTTGGATATGGCATGTGTTCTTCGGGTTACCTGGAAGTCTCAATGACATCAACGTCCTTGATCGCTCACCGGTTTTCCAAGATATGTACGAGGATCGTGCTCCTAAATGTGAGTATGTTGTCAATGAGTATCAGTACAACATAGGATACTATCTTTCCGATGGAATTTATCCACAATAGGCGACATTTGTTAAAACTATCCCACTTCCCCAAAGGCCGAAGAAAAAACTTTTCGCTGAACGACAAGAATCAGTAAGGAAGGATGTTGAGCGAGCATTCGGTGTGTTACAAGCTCGATTTACCATTGTACGTGGCCTCGCTCGTCTGATGGATCAAAGAGAAATTGGTATTATTATGAGAGCATATGTGATACTCCACAATATGATTGTGGAGGATGAGCGGGACAACTACGAGCTTACATTTGACTACGACGTTCTCAAGGGATCTGTCCCGGAGCCGATTGTTAATCATGATCATCATCCGTGCTATGAGACGTACTTTCAACGATCATGCCAAGTTCGCAGCTTCAATACGCATTTAGCTCTTCAAGCAGACTTAACTGAGGAAATATGGAAGCGAAGTTCGGGTCCGCACCAGAGAAGATAGTTTATTGATCTTCATATTGTCATTTTTGTTTAAATTGTTCAACTGTTGTAATTTTTTTCCTGTCCCATGTCAACCAATGTAACTTATTTTTATTTTACTATCGGGCTCTTGTAATTTGTGATTTCATGCATGTAGGCTTTATGTTTTCCAAAATTTAGTGTTTTTTTAATAACATTTACGACCCTCTAATTAGTTGTGTATGATAATTATTACGTACACATTATTTTTTTCCCAATCCAAGCTAAACCCAAATAACCAACCCCACCCAAAAAAAATTTTGATAGCACTGTAATTATTACTTGTCTTCATTCATCATCATATTGAAATTTATTTTAAATTATTCACACACCGTAATTTTTATTTCGTTCAATGTCAATCAACGCATTTTTTTAATTTATTTATTCAACTCTTATAGTTTCTATATTTACGCATCCTTCAATTTCTAATTCACACTCTTACACTATTCTTTTCAAATAATTTATGACCCTCCAATTTTTTTCATAACCAAATTATCATATCCAACTTATTTTCCCCAAAAATAATTACACTAAATGACCAACCAAATAAAATAAATAAAACTCAAACAATTAAATTTGATTATGTGTGGGGTTCATAGTATTATTTTATTTGGTGAGGGAAAGCTGTGAACCAACCATCCCAGAGAGTGAGGATTGTGAGGCAAAAAGTTAGAGAGAGGGCTGATGTGGCAGTGGTAGGGCCCAACTGGTGAGCCAAAAATTGGTTCACCATTGTTTTTGCTCTAAGAGCAATCACAGCGTAAGGAAACACGTGCCAGTTGTGGGGCCCCTGTGGCAATAGTGTGTCAGAGCAAACCTCCCATCCAGCGAAACTTGCGTGTAGCACAGGAGAACGCGCAGACGTTTCTCTCCGCGAGACAAAAGTTTTTGTCCTTTTTAATTTTTTATTTGTTTTTTAAAATAAAAAATATTATTTAAGTAGTTAAAAAATAGTTGTATATTATAAGAGAGGTCCATAAAAAATATTTTATTCAGTAATCTAAGTTACAGTTTCATTGGTTGAAGAAGTGATGAATTACAAGTTACAGAAATTGAAACTTTTGTTGATGTGATAAGTTTGAGTTCCAAAAACTAAAAATCAGGTTGGGAATGCTCTAAAAGCATCTGCACCGGCGATGCATGCATTCCAAATTTTTGCCCCGTGTTCCACGGTTCCTTCACAGCGCACGTTCCCCAGGCCACGAAACCCATGTTGGACCGCCTGGACAGTCCAGCACGTGTTTCCTTTTTTTTTTTTTTGGGTCTTATCCGTTCCTAAAATGCTGCGTCTGAAATGTGCTGGTTAAATCACACGCCTCGTTTTGATCTCATGGGGAAAAAAAAATGATCAACGGGCCGGGCGGGGCGGGGAGAGGTTGTTGCAGAGGTCATGGCGGTGGCGGTTGATCGCCACCGAAGAGAGTTGGGACGAGGAGATGGATGTTGGAGGAGAGAGAGCATAGGAGGATGAACGAGAGGCTTGAGTGCGGAGAGGGACGGTGCGCGGATTTGGTTTGAGGACTTATTCCAGAAAGGTTTGAGGAGAGAGAGAATGAACAGGGAGACAGGAAATGGATATCGTTCTAAGGCATATGTTTTTTAATTTAATTTTGCTATTTCATCTAAAGATTTTAAACTCTATACAAGCATATGTTCTTCGGTCTTATGGAATTATTCTACTTACGAGTAGAGAGACTCATAAAGGTAAGATTATTTAAATTTGAATTTGTCTAAATTTTGTAAAAGCGAGACCCACACTGGAAA
Source organism: Carnegiea gigantea (assembly GCA_029747015.1). Lineage (NCBI taxonomy): Eukaryota > Viridiplantae > Streptophyta > Magnoliopsida > Caryophyllales > Cactaceae > Carnegiea > Carnegiea gigantea. Next base: position 125,056 of record JAKOGI010000546.1, on the reverse strand, counting down.
GTGGTGGTTGTTGTTATTATTGTTGCTATTTCATCTAAAGATTCTAAACTCTATAAAAAAATATATATATATTTAGTTTATTTCAATTTGAGCTTTCCAACAGGTAAGAGAAGATTAGTGAGGTTTAATGGGCATATTTTTAAATTTAATTTAATTATTTCTACAATGGTATTATTTCATTTTTTGGAAAATAAAAAATATAATTGCAAGTTTTAAACATAGATAACAATACAAAATAAAAATTGCAAAAGTAATTAAATATGTTTAGTAGTGGCCGGACTACAGGACAAATATTTTATTTGGCGGTACAAGTTAGAGTTATAAGTTGAAAAAGTGAAGAAATGCAAATTTCAAAAGATGAAATTTTTGTTGACGAGTAGAGTGGAGTTCCAATTTTCAATAATAGAAGTAGTCCACATATAAATTAACACATAAGAATTTGAGATTATATTTAATATTTTGTAACCACGTGGGAAGTACTCTCCAAAGCATTCCTCAGCAAGTACTTCCCACCTGGCAAGACTGCCAAGTTGAGGACAGACATCACCTCTTTTGCCCAGCAGGATGGTGAGTCTTTATATGAGGCATGGGAGAAATTCAATGACCTCCAGCGCCAGTGCCCCCACCATAGAGTTCCCGACTGGCTCCTAATCCAAACCTTCTACAATGGATTAGAGCGGTCGGTGAAGATTTCAGTTGATGCTGCAGCAGGGGGTGCTCTCATGGGCAAATCAATCGAAGCGGCAAAGGCGTTGTTGGAAGAGATGACTTCCAACAACTATCATTGGTCTAGTGAGAGGGCCGCCCCCCAGAGGGGAAGTGGCAGGCACCAGGTTGATGCTGTGACACTCCTAGCGAGTAGGGTGGATGCCCTTGCACAGCGGTTGGAGAAAGTGGCTACCTCGTCAGCTACTTCTGTGGGGTCGTCCATGGGGATCTATGCTGTTTGTGAGGCCTGCGGTGTACAGGGCCATACTGCCGTTGAGTGCTACAATGCCCCTTCTAGCATTGAGTACGTCAACGCCTATCATACCTACACCCAACCTCCTCAAAATAACCCCCACCCCACCTCCTACAACCAGGGTTGGAATCCTCGTCCGAACCCCCTCTATAAAAACCCCAACCAGCCACCCGGTTTCCACAACCGAGCCCCCTACACTCCACCTCCTCCACCTCCTGAACCCACTTCTCACCTGGAGAGTCTTATGGAGCGCTTCATAGCGACCCAAACCACGACAAATGAGACTCTCAAAGAAAATATTCAGGTATTGACCTCCAGAGTGGATTCCATGGCCGCCCATCAGAAAACCATGGATATACAGATTGCCCAGATTGCTCAGCAGGTGAGCCACCTGTCCAGATCTCAGGGGCAACTTCCGGGCCAGATCGAGGTCAACCCCCGCCGCCAAGTCAATGCCATATCTACTGTGGGCGCGGGGTTAGAAGAGAGCCCAGTGATGGTTCTCCAGGAGGTAGTTCCGGTTTCTGCTTCTGCCGGAACTGAAGGAAAGGAGAAAAACGAGGGTCTGAGCCCTATTGAGGAAACCTGCCATCGAACTATTGATTGCACTTACCGCCCTCGAGTGCCTTTCCCTCAGCGACTGGCATGGTCCGAGCTCGTTCAGCTTGAACCTAGATTCGAGCGATTTCTGGAAATTCTACGCCGAATCTATGCCAGCAGCCCCTTCTTGGAAGTTCTCAAGAGTGCCCCTGCGCAATGGAAATTTTTACGAGAACTCCTGTCCAAGAAGGGAGCATCTAGGGAGGCTTCTATAGCTTCCATTGGCGGCTCCTGTAGTGCGCTCTTGCAAAGGCGGTCGCCATCCAAGCTGCAGGATCCTGGTAGTTTCTCCATCCCTTACTGTATAGGGGATGTGCAGATTTAGAGAGCTCTCTGCGATCTGGGCGCTAGTGTGAGTATCATGCCGCTCTCTCTCTGCAAGAAGCTGCGATTATGGGACCCCACACCCACCAGCATCACTATTCAGCTCGCGGACTGCTCCATTCGGCGGCCTGTGGGCATTCTGGAGGACGTTCCTGTCCAGGTGGGTCAGTTCCTGGTCCCATGTGATTTTATCGTCCTCAACATGGACGAGGACTGCTCTGCCCCCTTCATCCTAGGTCGCCCATTCCTTGCGACCACGGGGGCAGTGATCGACGTGCAGATGGGTACCATGTCCTTCACCGTTTGTGGCGAGCGCGTGGATTTCCACTTCCCTCCACCCACACAACCTCCAACCCCTGGTGCCCACTCCACACCCTCAGCCCCCATTCCTCCTCCTTTTCCACCTGCTTCGAGAGTGGCGATCACTGATTGGGGTGGAGGATCCCATCTGCGATCGCCTGCTCTGCCTCGCCGACCCCCACCGCCTACTACTGCTACTGGCGGACCTCCTCAGGCGATACTGCTGCCTGACTTTAGCCATGGGGAAGTGCTGGCTCACTCGCCATTTCCTTCTTCCATCCCCACACCTCCCTACATCACGCGAGCATCATATTCCTGAGGTAACGGTCAAGCTTAGGACCTAAAACAAGCGCTTCTTGGGAGGCAACCCAAGGTATTTATTGTGCACAAAAAAACAAAAAAAAAAAAGCGAGTGTGTGCGTGTGTCTCCCCTTTTCCTCCGTTTCCCTCCCCTTGTTTCTTTTCTGCGTTCTTTTCATTGCGGACAATGAAAATCTCAAGCATGGGGGAGTGTGAGCTCGTCGCTTTCTGGTAACATTGTGGGGGTAGGTGATGATATCACTTGCATTCGCATCATTTAGATAGGATTTCATGTCATGCACTTTGTTGTTTTTGCCTTTTTATTTTATTCGAGCATATAGTTTAGAGCATATAGGATTAGCTTTTGCATTCAAAAGGAGAAATGATCGAGTCGGGCGTTCGTAAGCCTCTCAGGTACCATCTCTTACCCTTCTCTTCATTATCCTTTATAACTTTATTGCTTTAGTAGTTAGTTTTATTGGTTTGAAGAAAAAAATTTTACAGTTTGCGAAAACCCCTCTTGTGATGAGATTGAAAGGGGTGATTGATTGATTGATCATGTTGGGTTGTGTGTTGAGGCGTAACTTGTCTTGGTGTGAGTTTTTGGGCAAATTGTGTTTGTTTTGTCATCTGTAGTTTCTTCGCCCTGTGTTGCATGCTAGCTACCCCTGAGATTCATGTGGTTTGACTTGACTAACCTTGATGAATGGGACATACCCTAGAGTAAGTCACTTGACTGTGGTAGGTTTACCCGTGATATTTTGAGCCTAATGACTATTCATTACATATAGTCTCCATTTCCCTTCATGTGTGACTCCTTCATGATGCATCTCTAGAACTTGGTCTTGTTCTTCTTGAAACTGCATTTAGCAATTGCATGTGCCGACATGATTGAGGCGATCTTTATTCATGTAGCCACATTAGGCAGAAAGCCACCCGTTGTTGCATGCTGTCCCTTTGCTAGCCCTTTGAGCCTTTCCCCCAGTCGTTGTTGTTGCACCACATTAATTACACGCTTGACCTGTGTATACTTCCTTCATCCTTGTCAAGGTGTCTAGTGGGGCGATACTTCCACAATGTAGTTGGGCATGTTTGGGGCATTTGATCATTCACTGCGGGCATAATACTAGTGGCTCGTTTTGGGAAAATTGCGAATTAATTTTTGTACTTCCAACGCTATCCAATGTGCATCCTTTTTTTTGCTTCTCAAAAAAAAAAAACCAAAAAAAAAAAGAAGAAAATGAAATGAGAAGTTGCAACTAAAACGGGTAGCATGGAAGCTTTTTGCAATAAGCTTGTTGTTTTCTCCTTGAGGTTTTTGCGAGCTTTGCCACTCAATTCGTAAGTTGGTGTGAAGTTGTATCTATAATGCTGAATTGTGGAAGTGTTCCTGCTCACTAGTCTTTGACTAATAGCTCCACTTTCCCAAATTATTCCACTTCTCACCTTTGACCTTAGCCCCATTACATCCCTATTGCAAGCCCTCATGATTGACACATTGCATATTGCATTCTTGTGGTGGAGAGTAGAGAACTTTACCAAGCATATGGTAGTTGCCTGATTGGTTGGAGTATTGAGCGTACCCTTGTTACATATTTCAAACACATTGAGGGGAGTGCTCCACTTTGCCCTAAAGTGAGGTCCTACCAGTCCTGCTTACTCACCATTTGTTGAGGAAGGTTATGTCTTACTATGTGCTTCAATATTTGGGGTGTGTTGTGTGTTTCATTTGGGCAAGATGATTCATGGGTGACATTGCATACATTTTCATTGAGATTATCTGCCGCACCTTGACTGGACTACCTTCTATGCATGATTAGCGTGATTCATCGGCATCCATCCTTTCCCTTAAAGAGGGTGTATTTAGAGGTCCACCATCTTCCCTGATTTTTCATAAAATAGTCTTGCTTGAGGACAAGCAAGAGATAAGCATGGGGGTGTGATGAACCTCTATTTTGTACTATTTTTAGCGCCTATTTGACCCATTTCCTCCCCGGTTTTCACGTTTAATTGTGTTAAGGAAGGGTCAAATCGGCCTCCTTTTGCATACTTTTAACTCATATAACATCTTTCGATATTTTCAGGAACTCTATTGAAGAAACAGAAAGATGAACAGCATTTAGCAGAAAGGAGTGCCAAGAAGGCGAGAAAAGCTACGAAAAAGCGTCGCACGGAAGCCCCGGAGAATCGGACACACGCGACAAGGAAAAACCGCGACGACCCGACAAACCCGAACCGGCGCCACGTGGCATGGCCTAGCCGTGCCACGCGGCACGACCGTGCCACATGGCACGGTGTGGCCGTGCCACTTGGCACGACCGTGCCACATGGCACGGCCTGGCCGTGCTGTGTGGCATGGTTGTCTTTTTTTCGCCGGGTCCCGCGTTTTCGTCCGGCAGAAATTTGGCACGGGGCCCCCGTGCCGTCTGGCACGACCGTGCCACTTTAGTTATCGCTGTTTTATCGTGTTTTGGGATTGTAATTCCGGGGTTTTTTCATTCTACCTTTTCTTCTCTCTCGTTTTAGGCGATTTCTAGGGCTCTTAGGTTTTGCTTATTGTGCTATTGAATTCAAGCTTTGGATCAAAATTTGTTGACGCTTTCGATTGAATATTGTTGCAGATTGTTCAGGGTACACCTTTCTACCCCTTTTCTTTCGTTTTAGTTCAAGTTCTATATTCCTTGACATGTTATTGTTCTTGATTGAGATGTTGTTTGAAAACATGTTTAGCGGCTAAATTCCTTAATCTTGGATTGGGCGTAGCCCCTGTGATGTAAATTGGATTGTTAATTCTAGGTTTTTGTGAATTACGCCAGAGTATAATTGAACTCTCACTTAGCATGCCAGGTGTTCGATGAATTGCCTGAGAGGGTTTCATTCATGTTCTTAATTAGAGTTTAGGAGACTAACGAAAGTTAGGTCCTTTACTTAGAGTAGCTTTGTGAGCAATTGAATTACTTGACACGAAAGTAGTTGGGGGTACAATTGGGAATTTAAATTACATGATCTTGTGGTCTTGTTATTCTAGTTTCACGAAAGTCGACAACTAGGTTAGTCTGATCAGTCTAATGACCTTCGAAAGTAGGCGTAGATGCTTTAAACCGGTAATAATTCCATTTCAATTATCTTACAGGCAGATTCACACGACCTAGTGTATTTTCCAATGAACGTCATAGTGCGGTGAACCCCAATCCAGGATTTTCTTCTCATTATTGTCTTAGACCAAATAGAGTTAGAATTAGTTAAACCAACTTCACTCGACAACTGCCTAGCTTGAGTTAGTCCAATTAGTTCTAGTAGTTGAAACCAAGTTCCCTGTGGATTCGACCCGTACTTGCCGGTTGCTAGCTACAGCTACGCCGTGCACTTGCGGTTAAGTAAAACTGCTAACACCTAACAATTCACATGTAAAAACCTGTGGCCCATATCAAACGGCGTCGTTTCAATAATGCACCGGCCAAGAAAAAAAAAAAAGAAAAGAAAAGAAAGCTACGAATGGATCACTGCAGGAGAACATACTACTGAACAAGTCGTGTGGATTGCTAATCCAAATGATATTTTTATCTTAAAGTCTTTCTTTTGAATGATGATCTAATCAATGCAAGTGCTCTAACGTCTTAAAGATAGAACCGTTTATTAATCGAGGATACAGTTGAACACAGAGCTGAGCGAAGAAGTGCCACAGTGCTTAATTCCTAATTAGAAATTCTTGATTTTTCTCATTTCAATCCTCAATTCACAATTAGAGTTTATTTAATCAATCTCCACACCCCTAAAAAGATCATTCGGAATTTTTATTTCAATAGCATTTAAAAAATCCTCATAGACTTACTTGATTCTTCCATTTATTTACTTAAAAGCAACTCACTTTGAACCCACACCCACCAAATTTTCCCATGAGGATACGAGGAAGAGACAAGACTGAGGGGAAAGATGGAAAATTGGTTGGAAGGTCTTTGGATTCTCACCAATTTATCCCATTTTTGGAGGCTTTTTGCTAAGGATAGAGGAAAAATGTGTTCTGGGTTTGACGTTTTGTGGGCTCCTTCAATGCTTTTTCTCAATCAGCAGGTGTTCTTTCTTTTTCTTTTTATATCCAATGATTATGAGTTTGATTCCTGTCTATGTGTTCACTGTTTATGCTGCAATTTGGTGTTGTATAGAAGTGGGTTTAGTTTCTTCATTTTGCTAATTAATGCCTTAATTGTGGTGCTTCATTATGGTCAAGTGGTGTTGAATCCATTTTATATGGTTTCCACAACAATGTTATTTTTTCAAAATTCTGTTGTTAGTTTGGGTGTTGTTGGGTATGTAGTATGTTTTCTGGTTTGAGGAGTAGGGGGTCCATGGTTTTGGTGTTTCCTGAGTTCTGATGATCATGGAGGGTTTCATCATGTTCGTTTGCTCATAGCTCAAGAAATGGATTTGATTAATGCCTCTTAGCCTTTAGGTTCAGGATTTTGTGTTGTAGACTTCAACTCTAGTGAGCATTTTATCCCTTGTTGGGATTGTTGGTTTTTTTGGAGTTCTTCCAGGGTTGTATCGGGAATTTGAATTAAAAAAAAAAACCTCCCTTTTCTTCATGAGCCGAATGGTTTTCGATATGACAAAAAATTCAGAAATCTTCAAATAATGCATGCTTGAATGCTTGCATTTTATATGCTTCTAGGACACTTAAAGTAGCTGCCTTTTAAGGTTTCCTCTGCACATCTTTTGTTGTGTGTGTTGGGGTTGCTAAAGAAGCACTTGTCTGTAAAATGAAAGCTAAGCACAGAAGGAGAAGGTGGGTACCTCGTTTAAGAGTAAGGTTGAAGAAGATGATAAAGTGCATTTTCTCTGCAAAGCAAGTTAGGGCAGATCAAATAGCCGAAGCATCACAATCATCCTTGGCAACCCGAGATTATTCAGCCGGTGGCTACTCTGCTCGAGTTGGTGAGCCTGATGCAAAGACAGATACTAGTAACATTGAAGAAGCTGAGTCAACTCTTCGCGAAAGCAGTTTCCTGAACTATGAGGTTTGTCTATCTATGCCCTATTGCCCTGTTCAGTGCCAAATCATTTGTGAAGAACTGTTTTGGAAAGTATAAGAGTAATTATAGTCCTGTATCTATTGGTATATGTATTTGGAACTACGTAGAATAACCAGCGTTCATCAAGTGCAAGAAGACTAACTATTTCCTCGTGCCTGAAAAGGCTGGACCTATAACTTAACTGCCAAAAAGTAGGAAGAACCTTTAGATATTTACCTTCATTTTATATCGTGCATTTGTTGAACAAATAGGTTTATCATTTATATCAAGCTTGTAGAGTAAATGTCTTGTCTTGATGATGTTTCACATGCATACATCATGTATTTATGAAATTGTGTTTTAATCCTTTTTAGAGACGGATTACTTATGAAGCAGTAGAAAATCAAGGGGGAAGCAAAAGGGTTTGATGGATATAGTTAAAACTTGAGTGGGTTTAATGGGTAACAACTAACACGAAAAGGGAAGATTTCCTTCAAATTTGTCAAATGGAATCCTGGTAGTTGATTATGAAGTCTTTGATGAGAATCAAAAGATTCCAGTCTTGACTTCATTTTCTCGGTGTAAGTTCACACCGTTGTATGCCATCGTATGTTGATTGTGCACTCTTGCATAGACACTTGTTCCTATTTTTTTCTTAAATTGGTTTAGTTATGACTTATGATTAAGTGCAAATTGTTCGATCCTTTCGCGTGCTTGTTCTACATTTGAACCTAACGTTTGGCAAATTTCTGTCAGAATTAGTTTTTTTTTTTTGGGAGCTAAAATGCCTAGGGAAGCTTTGTGAGGTAGTTAGATTTGTCAAGGAATCTATTGAAGTCTTCCACAACCAAAGAAATTTCATTTTTCAGTTGTGTGTAACTGTGTATCTCAAGTTAAGAGGAGAGTTTGTTCATTATGATACCTTATGGCACTTTAGCCGGATGAATTTGTTTGGAGCTGTGCGGAAATTCTTTGTAGTAGTTTCCCATCATAGAGTGAAAAGATGAATTTGATGGCAGTTATCAACCTATAGAGTTAGCAGGACTGGATGGACAACATGCTTGTCAAAAATAAAGCTCATTGGGAACTGAAATTAATTATGTGAGAATTACAAAAAAAGCCCATTGTTTGAATAAAGTAGATGTCGGATTTTGCTTTTTATGTGCTGGAATTCGACTGTAAAAGAGGACAAACATGGATCAGTACTTGGAAATTGCTAGAATAAAGTGAAAGTAAGGAACTGTTGAGTCATTTCTCAAGCATGATACGGCCATTGGTTCACTTTGTTTCACCTTACACCATTTAATCAAGATACTGTAGCCTTCCCGCATCCCTCCAGTTGCCTGATTGCCTCCCTGATGTGGCATATTTGGTTGCCGCCTGAAAACACCCCCTCCCTCGGGCAGTCTCTAACCCCTCCCAGCACCCTACTTGGGGTGGACCGGTGCCTCTCACGTGGACCATTGGACCAACATGAGATCAAGTTAGTTGAATAGATCTGTCCCAGAGTTCTTGGCTGAATATACATATTTATATGTGTGTGTGTGTCTGTAGATAGATAGATAGATAGATAGATAGACACGCACACACGCACACGCACGCACGCACACTCGCGTGCACACGCACACGCATATGTATGTATGTATGTAGTACTCAATTTGTTTGAAGTACAAAAAGTTCAAAGCAACTTTTGTTCTATTTGTCCATAAAATTGCCCTCTTGCGTACTGTCATGCCAAAATAGGAAACCAGAAGTTATCTAATCCTGGCTTGATGGATATCTGGTGATGTCTATAGCTACAAAGGAAAATGATCTGTTCAGTCCTGTTTACGTTATGTGCTTTGTTGGAAATGTCGAGAAAGTGGGTTTGGGCCTAATCAGTTATTATGTTGATTTTCAAAGACGTATACACCAGACTCTGCACCTGTGACACCATGATTCTGGGAAAAGGACAGTTCTTTTATTTACAGGGACATAATCATAATGACTTGGACAATAAAATGTATCTATATGTTGTACTCAGGCGGGGGAGGTGGGAGATCGAGTTTATCCATGGGCAAATACTTCATCTTCTTGTATATGGGGTTGTCCTTGATTATCATTTGTTGGCATGCATTTATGTGTGGAAGAATTCCTCTAGATATGGACAGAAGAACACTTCCAGCCACTAATTGAGAATTACTAGGTAGGTCTGACCCCCAGCTTGAGGGTTGGACCTGCTTTTCACCAGTTGCAGGGTTGAAGCCACATTCGTTTTTCTGGACTCTCTCCTATTTTTTGGGAATGCCACTTTCCTGATTGTTCTCTTTCTTTCCTTTTTTACCCCCTTTTAAAGAAGTTTTCATCTTGATGAGAAGGAAAGTACAATGTAGATTTCTAGATATCAAGGATCTAATATCAAGGATCTAATATCAAGGATCTAATATTTAGATACAGCTTAAGGAACAATATCTTTTACGGTGAAAGAAACTAGCAAAATATTAACTACGTTAGGCAGCAATGGAGGTGTTGATATGCAGTACTTATGTTCAATATCCTCAGAGTGTTGCTGTGATTGACAGGAAGCCAGAGCTTTATTGGGAAGGCTCCAGTACCAGAAAGGAAATGTGGAAGCAGCATTTCGCGTTTTTGAAGGCATTGATATTGAGGCTGTAACAGCAAATATCAGAATTTCTATGGCCAGAAAATGTGGGCCTCAGAGACGTGGCTTTCAAAGTAGCGATGCACCTCCCATGTCAATGCATGCTATCAGCCTCCTCTGCGAAGCAATTTTTCTTAAAGCTAAGTCATTGCAGGCTCTTGGAAGGCTTGAAGGTATTCCCTTGATTTCATAGCTTTTAAGGTTATGTAATTTTTATCATTATTACTATCTTTTTTGGACCATTTGTGATTGAAAGATTTTTAAACATCTGTTGGAGGCATACGCTGGAAGTTAGGGGTTTTCGATTAAGTAGATCAAAAACGGAGTACCTCCATTGCTGTTTCAGTGGTAGGATAGAAGAAGGGGGAGAAATCACACTGGATGGGAGGGTGATACCAAAAGTCGCTAAATTTAAGTATTTGGGTTCGATCATCCAGCAAAATGGGGACATTGACGAGGATATTAGCCAGCGGATAAGAGTGGGTTGGCAAAAGTGGAAGTCAGCATCAGCGGTACTGTGTGACAAGCGAGTGCCCCTAGGATTGAAAGGCAAAGTCTATCGGATGGTAGTTAGACCGGCTGTTCTCTATGGATCGGAGTGTTGGCCTCTAACGAAGACGCAGGCTCAAAGGTTGATGGTAGCCGAGATGAGAATGATCAGGTGGATGTGTGGTTTTACGAGATTGGACAGAATTAGGAATGGAGTAATCAGGAGCTTAGCTGAAGTGGCTCCCATAGAGGAAAAGATGAGGGAATCGAGGCTCAGATGGTTTGGCCACGTAAAGAGGAGAAGTATGGCCGCCCCAATGAGGAGGTGCGAATTGATCGTCCCCCCTGGTGGAAAGAGAGGGAGGGGTAGACCGAAAAAAGCCTAGAGGGAGTGGTTAGAGAGGACTTGAGAGTTGTCGGTCTGACGGAGGATATGACTCAGGATAGGAGGTTGTAGCGGGATAGGATTAGGGTCTCTGATTGTAGGGGACCGGACGCGTAGATGGTAGTAGCTCCGGTGGGGTGGGGGCGGGTTTGGTTTTGGGGTACTTGTTTGCAGGTCGTGCTTTTTTGGGATGTGACGGCATCTAGTGACGGCATCTAGCGCCCCTGGTGGGTTGAGGTATGTCTCTACTCCTTGGTTATTTCGCTCTCCGGCACATTTTCTCCTCCTTGGTTTTGGTTTGCATTCGTTTTCTCTATAAACTTTTTTTTTCCCCTTCAAAAATTGTTTTGTGAGTTTTAAGAAATCGACCTCTCTATGGGTAGAAATACCGGTAGGGGTAAGGTTGCCTACAGCTGGATCTCCCCAGACCCTGCGAAAGCGAGACCCACACTGGGAGTTGTTGTTGTTGTTGTGATCAATCTATTTGTATCTGATTTCTTGAGGAGTTACTTGATCTTGACATCCTCCTGGCTTGCGGACCTGTTCCTGGTTGGTCTTAGAAATACCTAATATGATGGACAATGGGCAGTGCTTGGGTGCTTTAGTGAATTGCTTTGGGAAATATTACTTCCAACTAGTCACATGAGGGATTGACAGTTGATATCCTTTTCATTTATAAATAGATGATTCATGCAAAAACCCGGGGAGGGGGGGGGGGTTTGGTCAGTCAAAGCAGCTAACACTGGTTTTTCCAGGTTATATTGCTGAAGAAATAGGAATTTAGGACAGGGAAGTAACATAGCAGAAAGCATGAAATATCTCATGATAGGAACTCAAAGCATAACAAAATACATGGTGTAGAGCAAAAAATTGCAGAATTTGGAAACTTGAGTATTTTCACAGGTCTAGCTGGTAAAAATTTGTCTGAATATTATCACAAAAATCATCGAATATGACTAATTACGCTCTTACTTGACTAACCTACCTCACAAAAGTTTCCAAATTAGAGACGGGTTGTCATATTTGTGACACACTACATTGAACCATCAGCAATTTGCTTGCACATTATATTTCTAATTTCTAACCTCCATCATGATTCATGATTCATGATTCATGAGTGTAGTTCCTTCAGTGTTTGGCAATTTTTAAGTATAATCACGCTGAGAAACTTTACACTAATTGTATTTGCCCCATTGTGTTATAAGGACAGAGGCAAAGGCTCGGGTTGTAAGAATTCATTAGAAGGTTCGTTTTACATTCTCAATCTTTCTGCAGAAGCGGCTCAATCATGCCAGGTGGCTCTGGACACAGTTGAGTCCGCAATTCCAGATGGTTTGAATGGACAATTTGCCGACAATCTTAAATTAGAGGGGACATTGAACAAGGCAGTTGAACTGCTCCCTGAGTTGTGGAAACTTTCTGGGGCTCCCTATGAAGCTATTTCATCGTATCGGCGAGCATTACTCTATAATTGGAATCTTCAACACGAAACTCAAACAAGGATCGAGAAAGAGTTTGCAGTTTTCCTTTTGTACAGCGGTGTTGAAGCAAATCCTCCTAAACTCCGTTTCCAAGCGGAAGGGGCATACCTCCCTAGGAACAACATAGAAGAGGCGATTCTTCTTCTGTTGACTCTGCTCAAGAAATTTTTTCAAAGACTGATTGATTGGGACCCATCGATTATAGATCATCTTTCATTTGCACTATCTATCTCAGGAGATTTAGGGACCCTAGCCCATCAATTACAAGAACTGCCTCCAGATATAATGAATAGGAAAGAGAAGTGTAGCACAATAGCTCTTTGTTATCATGGAGAAGGGGAAGACAGGGTTGCTTTGAACTTGTTGAGGAACTTTCTTAATGACCGAGAAAATTAAACTGCACGCATGACTTACTGCTTGCTTCAAAAATCTGTTCTGAAGACACAATTTGCTCAGAAGAAGGGAGCTACTATGCTAATAAAGCGATGAATAGGCTGGATAGGCAATGTGAACAGCTGATGAGTAAAGCGAACTGCTTATTGGGCATTTTAGCGTCAGCACAGTCAAGATCAGTTGCATCTGACTACAAGAGGGTCCTGTTGCGGTCTGAATCCTTAAAAACTTTGCAAACTGCCGAAAAACAGGCTAAAGGAACAGACTCAAATGTAATATATCATCTTTGCGTAGAAAATGCTGAGCAGAGGAAGTTAGATACTGCACTTTCGTATGTAAAGAAGCTGCTGAAACTTGAGGCTGGATCTTGTACCAGAGGATGGATTCTTTTAGCTCGAATACTGTCTGCTCAGAAGAAGTACATTGATGCCGAAATGGTAGTTGATGCAGCTTTGGAGCAGACTGGAAAGTGGGACCAGGCTCAGTTGCTGAGAACCAAGGCTAAACTCCAGATTGCTCAGGGCCACACAAAAAATGCTATACAAACATATGCCCATCTCCTTGCAGCTCTTCAAGTTCAGAAGAAGACCTTTGGCATTAGGAACAAGCTTCTGAATGTATGTTGCTCCATCACTTATTTGATACCATTAGATTTGCCTTCAAACTAGCACCATAAATGTCTTGTTTTATGGCGACTGTAATTGTTAACTGATAATCTAGCATATGGTCTGTACGATGCCAGTTATAAGTTTAGATGACAAGAAGGTTGAACTAATCTTCTTGGTTTTCCTGTCCTTTAGAGTACCGAATATTCAATCTTGAACAGAAATGAAAACCACTTGTTGAAGTTACTGTTCATTTAGTGTGACCAAAAGACAGGCCTAACCTAGGGTGTGAAGTGGAAAGCGGTCAAGAACTTTTGCGGTCCAATTAAATAGTCTCTTTGCTGCTTAGAGGTAAGGCTGCTTACATCTAAACAACCCCCACCCCCCAAAAAAACAAAAAGAAAATAAAAATTCCTACTACATAGGGTTAATAGGGCTATTGGTTTGGTTTGGTAGTAGAGCAAAGTAATTAGCTCATCTTTGGCACTGTGTTTCCTTATTACAGAGAAGGGACCAAGATAGAACTTTGGAGATGGAGACATGGCATGATCTCATCAACATCTACACAAGCCTTTCACAATGGCCAGACGCTGAGGTCTGCCTGTCGAAAACAGAGGTGCTTAGTCATCACCCTGCGTCCAGTTGTCATTCGAGAGGCACACAACGTCGTATTCTTGCATTTCCTTATTACCCTGAATGGGATGGCTTCGAGTACTCGTTCCCTTCCACCCAAACCACCCCCCCGCCCCAAAAAAAAGAAGGAAGAGAAAAAGAAAGAAGGGAGGTTATTATGTACCAGTAGTATGGTGTGTGTATTCTCTCGATCAGTAACTTTCTAAATCGCCTGATCACAGCACGTCAGTCCCTCTCTCTGTGTGCATACATATCTGTTCTCTGTTAACCATAATAAATATAGAGTCGGATGGTCCCACACTTGCGATTAAGGTGATCTCTCAAAACCCTTACAAATTGAACCCTAATTCACTCGAGGCTTCAATTTACGGAGTATTTTTCTCCCAGGAGGGGGGGGGTGTTTTCCCAATGTTTTCCCTGAACTAGCTGAAGTCAGTATTTCATGGCTGTTTGCCCTTGTGCACTTCTATAACCAGTAATGTGAGGCTTTCTGGATTCTTCCAGTGTAGGTTAGGCTTTTCAACTCTTTTCTACATTTGTATCAATGCCCTAGGATCAGTAAACAATACCATTCGCTTTAACTCACAGGTAAGCACATTTATGGCCAATAGGTAATAATCCCCTTAGCCACCTGGGCCCACAGCTGCAGCTCATAACTTGATGAGGCTGCAAGTTACATACCGTTGGCTTGGATGCCTTTCAACAGCTTTGACTTTCCTTCCTAAGCACCACAACCTCTGAGTACCATCCTAAGGAGTTGCATCACGCCCTCAAGTGTCAGGACTCCTAACAGCAAATATTTGCACATAGGTCCTTGCTATAGCATTTCTGGGCCAGGAAATGATCGTAGAAATGGTTTGTTACATCTAAGTCTTTGGCCGCTTGGCTAAGGGCCCTATGATCTCCTGAGGGCCATGAGTCATACATTTTTTTAGCCCAAGGTGGGCCATAGGCTCTTGACAATTCGTTGATGAACCAGTCCCTGACGTGTATAACTTACAACTTTGCTGCATTCCCTGGTTGATCACGAAACCACAAAGCTCTAGCTTGGACCAAGGAGGCCAGAATTCGTGAGTTGTAGTCTTTGAGGTCATGAAATAATCCTTGATCCATGAAACTGTTTCCTACGACTGAACTGTATCTCAGTAGGTTGCTAGTTACTAGAGCTAGGTAAAATTGACCTGACACGATTACCGATGCGAAACCGACACGATGTTAAGTAGATTTGGGTATAAATTTTCAACCCGTTTATTTAAACGGGTTAGGTTTAGGTAGAGATTCTCGACACAAAAAAATGCCTATTTAACCCGTCTATTTAAATGAGTTAATCAGGCGAACCCATTTATCTGTTTATCTCTTTTCTTGATAATTAACAACACCAAAAATTAAAAAGAATAATGAAAATGTGAATTTATTATGAATTGGATGAGGTTTGATCAGTAATTGTGCAATGTGGTATGTAAACTTATTTTTAACGTTATGTAATCACGTATTACTTGAAAATTTTAATTAGGTAAATAGATAATTAGTGAATCGGACTTGTTCATTTTAAATGGGTTAAACGGGTCAACCTGTTTAAAAATTGAATGAGTACAGGTCAAGGTTTTCCAACCCGATAATATAACGGGTTAGGTTCAGGTCGCGGGATTTTCAACATGTTTAAGTTCAACACGAACATGAACTCGATCCGACCTATTTCCCAGCTCTACTAGTTATTGCTTTTGGATGGAGCCCTTCTTTCTGCTTGTGTGACATTAGTTAAAGAAAAATGTCTCCGGCAATTGTTGTCCGTTTCTTTAGTTGTTAAATAGTAGCCAGTTCTTCACCTTTCACATCTAAAGTTTACGTCTGACCTTCCCGCACCACACCGGCACACCCTATATGGGACTGGAATAATGGTTTGGTTGCATTTAGTTTGGAGTTTTGGTTTTGAAGTTTTGAATATAATGTTGATACTTTAGTGTGTGTTTTTGGATTTTGAAGTATTTTCTATGTGCTAATGGCTTTCTGGGTGTTCTATTGCTTTCTCTAAGGTTTACTTCATCAAGCCAAGGGTCTCAACAAGGAAGCCCAGAAGTCTTTCTGGGAAGCTCTGGACAAGGAGCCAACCCATGTCCCGAGTTTGATTTCCATGGCTAAGATCCTGATACAACAACCGGGGGACCAGTTTTTGCACGTTGCACGAAGCCTTGTCAGACAAGCTATTTGTCTCGATAGAACGAATCACTTGGCCTGGTACACCCTGGGCCTGCTCCACACATTGGAACCTGTAGGAACATCAGCTGCAGAAGCCGTTGAGTGTTTTGAGGCTGCTGCTCTTCTTAAAGAGACTGCTCCTGTTGAGCCTTTCAGATAGTATCAACCCCCACCCCCCCACCCCCCCCAACACATACCGGAAAAAGAAAAGGAGAAACCCCGACCTTTCCTCCAAAAAAACCTGCCTCCCCTAAGGCTTGAGATTTTCCACGGTGAGGTTATGGATTGAACAGAAAAGGAAGTAAGAAAGAATATGAAAAAGAAATGAAAGACCGCAATGTTGAAATATGCGAGTTGTAAGTTGTGACTGCATGGTGCAGCAAGTCTAGTTCTTACTGGCAAAAAGTAGTTAGCAGGCTCATATCCATGCTTCAGATAGCAATCTGTATTCATAATTTTCATATTGTGAGATATCTGACCTGGTAATGTATCATATTGATAGTGCAATATCTACCAACATTCTTGTTATATTTCCTTGTGATTTTTATACGTTGACGTTTATTGATCCCCTTTTCAATGGGGAAATGATACTGAATACGGGCACTCATCTAGTTTGCAACTCATTTTTCTGAATCCAAAGGTTTAGGTTTTTACTAAAGGCATATATTTGTTCATATATTTGTTTGAATATGACATCTACGATCTATCCAGGATGCAGTATCAGACATTCGATCAATGAATTCAACCCATTTTTCAGATCGAAGACCAATGAATGTTTGGTATAATGTAGACACCCAGAATGATACGTCCATTATGACTTTTGGGAATGCAAACAATTGATTGTATATCAAGGTTGGAGACTGCCCATGCAATCTTTACCCAACCAAACTCGTCAGAGACATGTTCTGAAACTGACATGAAACGATCAAAACCAATTTGACCAAGATATCATATGGCATGAAACGTAAACCCATTTTATCCAACCCAATTCGATCAACTCATTTGCCAGCTTTAGGCAAGATCTCTAAATAGTAAGGATTCAAAGGATAGCAATGCCATAGACTGATAGACATCTATTCACATGGACGAGGCTCTTCCACAAATGTCAAAATACTACAGACAAATCTCAAAAACCAAGAGCTAGTAACATTTCAATGCAATGCAGAAAAGAAATGGAGGAAACACAAAATTAAAATCTGCAATTGTCACTGCTTTAGTTACAAGCGTGTTCTCCTACTCCTTGCTAAGATCAATCCCTGCCTTCTTCGCAACCGCATCCAAGCCATTCTTCTCAATAGTCCTCAAAGCCTTGGTTGATAACCTAAGCTTGACAAATTTCTTACCAGCTTCCCACCAGAGTTTCTTGCATTGAAGGTTGACAAACTGCAATTTCTTTGTTTTGTGCTTTGAGAAGGAGATCAGGTTTGCTCTGTTTGATTTCTTCCCGGTGAAGGGGCACACTCTCCCTGAAAACCAATCAAATCATCGGGTCACACCTCAGACAGCTAGAACAAGGTTCAGCTTTGAATTAGCAATCTCAAACACATTTTGATCCAGCTGCTGATTTTGGAAACAGCCAGTAACAACTATAAAATGTGAAGGTGATAGAATAAACAGAATAGACCTCGTCTGTCATATGAAAATGTGCTAATTAGAACCAGTTGATAAATTATTGTTCAGCTCTTCTGACCGGAATTCGCTTAAAATATCAGTGGGAGCAGACTAAGAGAAAATCTTTCCTGTCTATTGCCACTGTATGGAGATGTTCCCAATAGTGAACCCTAGTTTATCATCCAAACCTTTTGAACCGACCACAAAATCAAGCAACAAACCAAGAACCCGAAACCAGAGCCGGATAAGGAGAAAACCCATTTCCATAGAAACTCTAAGTAGAATACCGTAGAGTTAGACAACCGGCATTTCTCTCGGACAATCAAAGGATATCTCAATCTCTACTTAAATTATCCACACTATACAAAACCATCGAAATTCAAAAATAACCGACATCTAACTATATTAATTTGAAACTTGAAATTATCACTACAACATCTCAGAAGTACCCATTCGTCCTACCTATAGGACTGCTTCAATAGAACAGTTTTTCAAGTTGTTCTAACCCGCCCCAATTCTAAACAAATTCTGTTAATATAATTCTAAACAAGTTCTAAACAAATTCAAGTCGTCATGAGAACATGTGTTCAATCAAACAGCATTTTCACAATATTTAAAAAAAAAAATCACATCTTAAAAAGCCAGCCATTCTATCATCAGCCATCATATGTAGAATTGCAATTTTTGACGAACAAATCCAAGGAGACAAAAACCCAGAAACTCAAATCGCAAAACAAAAGTATTTCTCAGAAGGGGGTTATCACCTATGCCAATAAAAAGCATCATCATTGATCATTTTTTTTTTCATGAAATTAACAGAAAATGAATTGTTCACCTAATTTCACTAGCTCCTGAGACACCCTCAGTAGTTAAAGAATAAAAATCAAGCATATGAAACCTTCCCCCCCCCCCCCCCCAAAAAAAAAAAACCCTCAGCTACCACAACCACATAAACACACACAATAGGCAAGAGTTGCCCCTAGCTTGCTCAATTAGAACCCCAGAAACACAACAAATTAGGGCTTGGAGAACATAGAGTCAGCAATTTTAGCACCATTACAAGCACAAAAAACCACACAAAAGCAAAGCAATTCACCAATTGAAAATTACACTACCCAACACCCCCAAACAATCGAAAATGACAACAACCACAAACCCATAAAAGCTTAGATTACAAATACAACAAAACAAGCGGATTAATTTGAAAAAGGGGGAAATGGGCTTACTAGCAACAGGCTTAAAACAAGGCCTGGGTTGAGTAGAGATGGGGTTCTTCATGAGGAGGTGTTGAGGGGTCGAAATTTTGAGACCACTGAATTGGGATATAAGGAAGCCGAGCTCAGATGATGGCTTTGTCTTGAGGGACCATGAGGTTGAGATTTGGGGTTTATGGAAGCGCACACTCGTGGGGTTGCATAACAACATCGCTGATGATGCCGCCATTTTTCTCTCTTTTTCTCTCTCCCCTTCTTCTTGTGGGTATGCCTCTGTTATGATTATCTGCTATCCCAAGCTCTCAAATACGTGGAGAAGGATGTCATCCTTCTTAGTTCTTACCTCTCGTTTTTATTTCTTTTTCAATTTTATTTATTTATTTATTTATTTATTTATGTGAATTGGAGGTTATTTTTTTCTACTAAAAGAGAAAAAGAAGAAACCACCGGACTTATACATTGAGGTCAAAGATCATTTTCCGGAGTACCAGATACTATGCGCATGTTCTTTTTGCTGGTAAATTGAAGTTGGTAAAAATGTGAAGTTGATTGAGGTGGATTGAAATTAATTAAAGTTAGTGTTTTTTGTTCAAGTAGGTTAAAATTGGTTAAAATTGGTATATTTTTTTAGGCTGGTTAAAATAGTGAGAATAAAATTTTGAAGAAGTGGATTGAAGTTGGTTTAACTGGTTGAAGCTGATATTTTTTATTCAAGTGGGTTGAAATTAGTTGAAGTTGGTTTAACTGGGTTGAAGCTGATATTTTTTATTCAAGTGGGTCGAAATTAGTTGAAGTTGGTAAATTTGAAAAAGATCAATGAAAAGAACATGCCGGCCATACGTATACTACTATAAGTGAGTTTTACAAGTGTAAGAGAACTCACATTTCTACTCTCTAATGTATCTTATAAACGATGGAACTGTAGAGATTCGATAACTATATCATCAACCTCTTCAGCCAAAATCTCAAAAGACTCGCTCTGCGTAGAAGAGACCCCATGAATCATCAGCCGCTTTAGCCAAAATTTTCGGCCTTTAGACACTCTTAAGTTGGTCAAAGTGGACTGTATATCAGGAAATGCTTTGCAATTCATGGACATAAAACGATAAGGATCCGGTCTCCTCATTCAGTATCGACGTATAACCTGCTCCTATGAAGACAATCTAGAAGGTGGTAATTATTGGAGGTGTCTAGTTGATAGCTTTTTAGAGGATTTTTTTGGCACCTAAATTAGGTATTTGGTCTAGTCAGAAAATTAATTTGGAAATTTCATAAACTATATCAGAAGAGCTTTTTTGGATCTAAAAGGCTAATTTGAAAAGGCCAAAATACGAACTTTTTTGAATAAGCTTTTTGAAGATTAAACTTTGGGATTGTTTGGCAACAAGTTGTTAGTTGTGTTTCATTAGTTGCTTGTATTAGCCATTTGTATTAACTGTTTCATAAAATGATGTTTGGTGAAATTAGTTGTTTTAAAAAAAGTTAATGGGTAAAACTTAAACTTATCATTTTCACTTTTTACACATTAGTTTTTTTTGGTCGTAAAAAGATAATTGAAAACGTTTGGCTACCAAACATGTCAATTAGCTATTTGAGTGGAACCCAAAAGGCTAATCTTTTCCAAAAACCTTTTCAAAAAGCTTGTTCTACAACAATAACTAATTTTATCTAGCACTTTTTTCTTAAAACAATTCACGTAAACAGCTCACACAAAATACTAACAACTAATAACTAATATACACGGCTAATAAGTAGGCCTGATCAAATTGAGGGTTGCGTCACGAGGATTGGCAAACAAGATTTTCTCAACTCTAACCATAGCCGACCTTCATACGATTCATTATGTCCTCGAACCTTGCCCTAATCATACGGGTATTGTCGGATAATTGGGCTATACCTAACCCTCAGACCTTCGCTGTATAAAATGTGAGATTCTTCACTAAATTTCATTTTCATCATAAAATTCAACACTAGATATCCTATGAAACGAAGACCAAGTGACTATAGAAAGTTTCAATAAAAAGTATGGCAATCACACATTTTAATGTGTAAGCAACTATAACAACTAGTTCGCTAAAAGTACCATTCCAAACATCAGAAACAGAGCATCATAGAGTTGAGAGTCAATGAGATTTAAAGAGCGGGAAAGTGAAGGTAGAGTAAGAGAAAACGAGAAAGTAAAAAGCCAATCGAGTTAAAATAAATGAAACACAAAGTCTCGTGTTTTAATTTTAAATTTTATTTTTTTTTTAGTGAGGCTTAACGAGTCAGGTTAGATGGTCAAAACCTCTACCCAAACCCAACCTCCATCACAATGGGATACTCTCAATCAGAGGTTTGGGTGGATCAAAGGTCAAACCAGCCCAAGCTCCATCCGTTGATTTAAGTCTACCAGCAGCTTCTAACCCTTTGTGAACGCCCCGTTGCCTCCCTAACGTCCTCGTTTGAAGTTTTCTAATGATCCCTGAATTCATAAAGTTTCACGAAAGAGTGAGCGCACTAACATAGCAGGCGCCCTCTTTGAAGGGTTAAATACTTTAAAGACTAACCTTTCACCTAGAATAAGGACAGTAGGAGACAAGACTAATTTAGTGTATATGCATCTATCGTTTCCATGTGTTGGGAGTGTCAACTATGTAATTAATCAAGACAAGCAGCACGAGAAAGTTATAGTTGACCAATTCGAGAAACGTTAACGAAATGTTTCATTACCACAGCAGCATACAGAAAGAATTTTCATCTACTATGGTTTCCTTCATTGACTTCAGTAGATAAGGAGATGTTTCACTAAAGGGTTTGAGTGCACATCCACAACCAGCAAGAACCAAGAAAGAGTCCATCTTTTCATCACTACTGCCACATATATGTCAATGCAAAAGCTGAGCCAGAAGCCCTGGCAAAATGGATGTCTTGACAAAATCGATACAATGTCATCGTAACAGTGATGCACACTTGTTCCACAGCGCGAGAAGCCTTGAAACCTGTTGCCTCTGGGAGGGCTCAAAAGGAAAGCATCCATTTCGTAACGAGTTCAAATCCGGCTATGATCTGTTTTGACACAAATAACATCATTCAAAGGATCAAAAATACAGGAGACAGATCGAACGTTATCCCAAAATCTGATTTGTTCCGGGGACCAAGATGTCTCGGCAACTTCAGAATCCTGAACAAACTCATTTTGGAAACCTTGCTCGGTAGGCATCAAGCGGCACATACTCCACTGTCACAACCCGGTCATCAAAAACACGTCCCTGCAAACAATGAGCGGCCATGCATGAAGCCTCAGGCCTCCTGAACTCCACCAATACACAACCAACCTCAAATACAGTCCCAGTGTCCCAAACGTTTTCATTCTTCACAACATTCTCGGTTGCTCCCAGGTTTGGAGTCGCACTTTCACTAGCTACAGGGACTTCTTTCCGTAGTTTGTGATGGGTTTTCTCAAACTCTTCCTCTACACTTGGAATTTCACCATTACCTGACTTATCAGTATCCATTTTCTCACTAGGGCCCAAGTCACTCTCCTTGGCATGGCCTTCCTCACCCTCTTCACCAGAATCCTCAGTTCTTTTATCCTCAAGGACCTCAACGGTTGAACTATCTGTTGTAGCAACTTCTTCTGGGTGATTAGCAGTTCCATCATCACAGTTTTTAGGAACAATTTTGTCAGATTCTTTGATGTTTTCAGCACTGCTTGTTCCAGCAGCTTCCACATCTATAGTAGCAGTTGCAGGGCAGGAATCATGACAACCACCTTCCTTGACCCTATCTGCTTCGATTTTGCTTGACTGTTCCACTCCGCTTTCAGCTCTATCATGATTCAGATAGCCTTCCATTGATTTCAGATCCAAATGGTGAATCTCAGGGTCTTGTTCTTCCCCAGACTTAAGCATTGTATCATTTGTGACTTCTTTTGTTTCAGAAATGGCAGTTTGGATATTGCCGGTTTTCACAACATTAATAGATACAACAGAGCCAAACCTGCCAAAAAAAGGACTAGGTAAGAGATGAAAAAGGTCGGACTTCAGAAAATGTTTACTTGCACTCTTCCTCAATTAGATTCTGTAGCCAACCCTTAGATAACAAAGTATGTTAGAACACTTCACATTACACCCCAAAAAAACAAATGGAACTTCCAGAAATAGGTATTTTAACCCTCAAACTGTCAGCCATGTTTACAAATCAGCTGCTAGTTGTTAGCGGATCGCATTAGCTCATAATATTAGTTGTTTCTGGAAATAGTGTTTGGTGAAATTAGTTGTTTCTTACAAGGATGCTTTCTAAAACTCCACTTATGTACCCTTATAGCTCAATTCCTCCTCCTTTTTAACATCAATCTTTTTAGGTTGCATATTTATTTTTCTTTTCACTATGAATTGAGACTTATGAGATGTATGAAATTACATTTATAGTTTACCCAATTTTGGTAATGACAATGCTTTTGTCCATTGTTAACTTAATTTTCTTTTCAACAATACTTGAAATTTATGTGATATAAAACTATTTATATATTATATAAGACTAATTAACATGAATTATTTGATAAATTTTTAGAAATATTAAAATATAAGGCATTGACTTAAGCCTCATGCCCATAAAGAATATGGACAATTTTCTAAACTATTTGTTAAATTTTTGTTGTGACAGGCAATTCAAGTAGTTTAATGAAAATTGTTGTAGTCAACATGATTATTTTAGTGCCAAACATCAAAAAGCTCTTTGAAAGAGCTTCTCTGGAAAGCTTTTTACAAATTAGCTTTTTAGGGCACAAAAAGCTAATACAAAAAGCTCTTCAACCAAACACCCCAAATAGCTTTTTGACTAAAGTCCAACAGCTAATAGCCTCAAAAAGCTCTTTTTGGCGTCAAAAGCTCTTTCCCAAACAAGGTTGTGATCCCTATCCATAAGTCCAGCGACACAGACAACAACAATAAGAGGACCTGAAAATATATGCAAATCTGTACCTCGAACATTCCAATCGCACGTCTTCCATGATCTCTTCCAAGTCTGTCTGTGATAACAATTCGATTGTCCTCTGATCAAGCTAGACAATCATAACCAGAACAGAAAGTTAAACAGAAGAAATGATGACCAGACTGCACTATAATAAGCCAGATAAACTGCTTTATAGTCGAAGATGGAACTTACCACATTATTAAGCTTCAAGACCTGAGTGGGCGATTCAAGAAGGGGTTTCACATGGTCAGGTATTCCATAAAATGGCATTCTCCCAGAGTCTTCCTGCAAAGCGTCAATTTCATCAGTGAATAAGCATACAACCTAATGCATATGTAACTGAATGCAGAACTAAAACTCTTCCTCAGCTCAATGACACAAGTTTCCCTCCAGATAATAAGCAATAGTAGTGTGTAGCCAAGTCATCGAGTACCTCTGATGATGTGTGTGGAACAGCTTGGGCTACCGTCAGCACTCTCCCACCCAATCTCATACCATTCAGGCCAGCACAAGCCTTCAATGTGATCGACTGGTCTGCATACTACAGCAAGAGATTGATTTGAACAGTAAAGACAAATTAAATTTGGTAGAGAAATGGACATATTTTCAACATAAACACCAAAACCTGCAGTTAAGAACAGTCGGCAAAAACCAGTTTGTCATCCAAATGAGAAAAATAAAACAAATGCATCTCTTTTGAAGCCATATCATACGTGCCATGTGCTTTCTACAGGAAGATGAGAAAAACGGAATCCCTGCAACTAAATTGGAGGTGATATAGCATAAAATTTGGCACAAATTTCAATGACAATTTTCAGACGAATAGATGCATGCAACCTTAAGGACCAATTTTCTATTGCCACAGACAATTCATACTGCAGATGAATAGTTTTCCTTTACAAATCACTGCCAATGGACCAACAGGTAGCTTCCTCTACTTTAACCCCTTCACTGTGCATATGTTATTGGGTGCCATGCTGCAGACGCATCTCGCATATGATTTTAATATTGAGATATTAACTATTGCACATAGCCTATTCACAGTGGAGTGCAGATTTTCGCCATCATCAATCATATTATCAATCAGTTTACAGAAAAATGCAAAAGATCAACCAAAACAATGAAAGAAACATACTGACACTTTCTGTTAGAAACAGGGAATACCTCGAAGAAAGCACAAGGCTGATTGAGGTCCTCATTGACTTTATAGTGGAATGCCTTCAAAGGTCCAAATGCACTAACAATCTCCATGATCTTGGAAGACATTAAATAGTTCATCAATGCACAAAGTTAGTGATGAAGGCTACCATGGAAAAAGTTGGAATAGAAGTCGTTATCAATCAAAATGTTAAACAATTATCACCATCTCAGAGGAAATCCCTTCGGCAATTCCACCTATGAAGATCTGCATGGGCATAAATTTCACATGCATAAGAACAATAAGCAAATATACTGAATGCTGTTCCAACAGATTGGCTACACCACTCATCAACTAGCACGAGCATCATAGCAAATACAACCAAAAGACCAATCTGGAATTTTTTCAGCACAAATAATAGTGGGCAAGAGTAAATGCTTCTCTAAACCACTTGCTTCATTTCATCAGAGTGGTAGGCAATACATGGATCTCATCTATGGTCTAGCAGAACCAACCGTCTCTAACTAAGGCATAAGGTTGCTACATTTTCGGACTCCCAAGGTATAGATTTGGATTTAATTTTACAATGTACATTTGGAATAATTGACCACTCATCTAACGAGTGCACAGTAGCAAGCCTATGACATTGGAAGAAGGCTTTCTCCCCCGAGGTTGATGTATGAAAGGTTAGTGCGCCAATATCTCCATGTGAGTTAAAGCTCCCAAATCTGTATCACTAAGCAAACAGTGTATGTCACATAACGAAAAGTCTTTTGTGTAACGAATAGAATCACCTTAACAATCTTGTCTATTTCCAGAGGCAGAAATTAGAGTTCCCAGACTCATCCATACCAATGAAAGAGTAAAAAATATCCAATACAAGCCTGAAGGTTATGCTTGGGCTACTTCTCAATAAAATGGTAACTTTTAGTCTATAAAAGGGTCAAAACGGAATTATCCATGTTGGAGGGTCACACCTAAAACGAAGGGGTAAGTGCTCCTTTCCAGCTTAATCAAATGAAAGCTCACGTTGTCATTTTATGCTTCTGACATGAAGTAGTAAACAATTCATTTCCAATCAAAGTCCAACAGAAACGGACTCTGTAACTTCTTGTTGCAGGGATAAGGTAGTGGACATTTGAAACTCTCTCATAACCTGCCTCAGGGAGGAACGTTATGAGATAGCGAGCCCATCCCCAGCCGGAAAGGCTCCCCTAGTCCCACTCCTGATGGGTATTTCGGATTCGGTGTCGGGGTGCAATTTGAACAAAATAGGATAATCCTATCTAAGATAGGGCTTTGGACCTCATCAGGCATACCAAAGTAATCATCTGATGCAGTATGGTAAAACATGATCTAGTAAAAATCACAGTTCAAAGAAAAGCTTCTTTACTTTGAAACTTTGAGCAAATAGAATTACATATGCAAAATTGTTCAGTCAAACTGAGGGAGATGATATTTGTAGATGCCCCCAGTGGAGAAGCCAGCAGCAGCTGTTACAAGAAAGCTTTGGGCACTTTCAACTTTAAAGAGGTCAAGATGCCAACGATTTGGAACAAAGAACCTGTATTTCTATTGTTGATCCAGGTATAACTCCAAACTCTCGGTGCACATCGAATTCATTATGACATTGGATTTTCATCATTCCTCATGAAGGCATTACAAATTAACTGGCCATACATCGTTGCTTGCCAGCACTCATGGAAGCATTCGCTCATCACGAAGATGGTAAAGACAAATTGGTCAATGAAATTGAATTAAGGGGAGATGCACATGCTGGCTAAAGAATTTCACTTGCCCAAAACTCCTCTAACAAAAAATGCTTATGAGAGTTGTGTCTGGCTTAGTTTCAAAAAGCGTGAGGCGCACGGAGGTGCATATGGTCCCAAAGCATGAGGCGCAAGGCACGAGGCGAAGGCTCAAGCATCATGGATGCGACGCGCACTTCTATGCAAATTTTTTTTTTTAAGTATTTCATATTTCACAAAGCATATTTTGCATAAACAAGTTAAGATAAATGCATTAACAATGTACTTAGACATCAATATGACTACTGACACCGCAAATAACCTTAAGATATGTTATCTTATCATCGTAGTTCCCCAATGCATGTACTTACAGTATAAGTTTAGCTCATGTTTTAACTCCCAAGGAAGGAAAAGAAGAAAAAAGGTAAAGGTAAGGCTAAGAAAAAGAAGAAAAAGAAGGAAGATATAGCCTCGCATCCTTGAGGCGCACCTCATCATGTCCAAGGCGCTGACCGGTAGTCTCACACCAAGGCGCGCCTAGGCGTGCCCCAAGCGGACTTTTTTAAACTAAGGCGCCTGGAAGATATAACACGCTCAAGGGCCGCCACAGCTAAAGTACCTTCGATTTCTGGCTCAATCTATGCAAGCAACTCAAGTGACTCACCTTGGAGAAATTATGTGGGGGCATGCAAGTGATAATTATCTGTTCAACATGACGCAGAAAATATGACAAGTGAATGCTAACTTGAAGTGACTTAAAGAGGCATGGGCTAGGCCTCTTAAGTTGACTGATTTCAAGCCCGCGGGGAATATAAGTTACAGTGGACCATATCCAATACCTGGAGACTTCCATTGAAGGATCCTGCAATTGATCATGTGTGATCTAGATAACAAGTTAAGAGTTAAGAGCAACAGCACAACCATCCCGCCCATGATGCACAGTGTAGACAATCATTGAGATTCATTGATAACAACACTTTTAACAGGTGTAACTGAGCAGCTGCATAAGGGAGCAGGGAGCTGTCACCAGGAGCTTAAACTTAATCTTAAAACAGGAGTTATCCCAAAGGTGAAGTGAGTCACATTTATGATGCTTGTCTGTCCCATTTTACTCATAGAATATTTAGCTGCAAATAAAATTCTTTTAATTGCTACAGTTTCTCTGCTCTGTCCGGGGTGAGGCTTCAGAGGAATAAATGGGTTGGTTGTTGGGGTTTCTTTCCCCTTTTTGGATTAAAAAACTCAACAAAAAATAAAATAAAATTCCTTCATGAATTAAACAAAGCACAAGAAGCTACTCATGCTCTCCATGTCTCAACCCAAGGAAAACAAATAGAATATGTGAAATAAGGTTTGACACGAAATACAGCAATTTCCAACTCAAAAAAACAAAGGAGAAATACAGTAGCTCCACAAAAATCTGATAAGACATGCAAAATAAGTCTAAATGCTACCATATCTATACCTTGTGTGGGGAATCCTTCACAATATCACTGATCACATCAGCTCGAGCCTTTGATTTCTCTGAAGGTCCACTCTGCACGAAAATAGCAACTGTCTGAAAACCTGCTACATAAATGGTAACCAAAATACACCTCAGAAATTGCAAAAGCAACAAAAGCACTAATTTTCGACACAAGATGGCCAATGAATAAAAATTCCTACAGAATACCAGAAAACAGTGAACTAGTCATCAACCAGAAGCACACTTGCCAACTTTGTTTTCCCAAATATCTTTATCTCTTTCTATTCCTTTTTTGGGGGGGGGGTGGAACATGGATACTAACAAAGGACATATCAAAGCCACATGGTACAGCACCAGATTTGACAATCATGCACCACAGTCCAGACAAGATCTGATTCAAGATAAATGTACTGCTGCAGGCAATCATCTCCAGCTGACCTCATAACTTACAAAGACAGAAATTAAACGCGAGCACAAACCTCTGGAAAAACAGTAACAAGTTATGGATTCACAAATTTGGGCAACATAACAACTGTCAACTGCATATGGTTAAGCATGCACAAATTGCAAGACATCTACCTTAATGAGGTAAAAGGTTATGGGCTTGCAAGTCAACATAATGTGAGGCCAAATTTCTGTTAAATAATGTGGTTCATAATTGAGAATGTCCGACACAACAACAGCACAAATCAGAACTAAAGGAATCAGCACATAGAAACTAGCAAACTCAATTTTTATAACGATGAATGAAGATAAACAAAGTCCTAACAAGCTGTTTGCTGATGGACTCATAAAATCAAGTTGCTTCGACCATCCATACAGAGGAAAACAAGAAGAGAGGAAACACAAAACTTTTCTGTCTAGGTATCAAAAGTCATGGAAGTAGGGGTTCAAATCAATCATGCTCGTGGCTGCTAAGGAGAATAAAATTAACTCAAGACAAATTTGAATTATGCACACTCCAAATAGCAAACAATGCTGTTTGTCTTGAAAAGGACCACTATTTTACAAGGACGCAGCTTTAGTCTACTGAAACATCACAAAATATTGCGAGTTAAGACTTGAGACTTAATTCTCTGCTTCCATGCAATGAAATCAAACATAGAAGCAGCGTTTATTTACACGCCCCTATGAAAGTAAATAAAGCATGATCAGAAAGCAACTCTGAAAAATTAGAGTGCATCAATCAACTAGTTTCACTGAATCCCAAATGATTCTACTTGTTGTCTACTCTGAACTTGAAAAATATATGTGACACAGTAGAAAGACATGAAATAATCCCTTTGAAACACGCTTGAGAGCAAAACTCACTCATGATTTATGAACCAATTCCCACAAAATAGGTTATGTTAGCACAGTCAAAGTACAATGAATAAAATAGGAAGGACTGTCACACAGCAACAGGGGAAAATTAATAAAATGGAATGAGGTCGCCTGCACAAGAAGCTAGAACAAGCGACTGAATGGAGTCCTGACAGTTGTGTAAAACACTGCAAGCTAATCTTGAGCAGATAATGTGGGGCAACAAAATCAACAGTTCAACACCAGTCCAGTGAGGATCCTGCTAAGGCAGGATCAATAGAAATCCATATAAGCAGCTTTTCCCTTAACATGCAAAAGGTTGTTTTCAAGGGATTCACAAGAACATTTTGAAGGGAGAAAATCAAATTCAACCATTGATAAGAAAAGATAACCAAGTGACACAAATAGTAGAGATTATAAATGAGGAATGTAAACAGAAGATCGAGAAAAATCGCCCAAAAATAAAACAATGAGCAAGCCATATTCAATAAGAGACTCCAAATACACAGAAGAAATAAGAAAAACATATTTAAACCTACCAAATATTTAAGAATGACTATAATAATGTCAGTCTAAAACATCAACAGAAGAGCATCAAATCACAGACCCAACACCAATGAATAAATTATCTAATAGCCAGTTCAAGGCCCCAAATTTAGTTAAATAAAGCAGCAAACACATCAAATTTGTCACTACACCTGGAGTCTCTTTAATTATGAGTCAGCTTCCTCAACACCCTTTATGTGAAATTTTGAATAACGATAGACCCAAGATAAACACCCTAGGTAAAAGATTCCAATAAGGAGGTCAGAATATTTAATGCAGGTACGCAGGATGTTGCATCAAAAACAAGTTAAAGGCGCTAGAATGGAAAAAAATACAAAATGACATAAACAAGTGAAAACTTCCAAAGCACCAGCAATAAGTGGGAAAGTGGGGTTGGGAGGGAGAAGTTAAAAGCAAGGCATATTCTCAGGCAAATCCAATTAAAGAGCAGTACATTCAAGCAATGAATGCCTGCTCAGATACCTACCATCTTGTATATACTCCTGAGCATAGAAGCACACAGCAAAGAATATACAAGGTAACACATGGCCTTTCCTTCCAGTGGTCCTTCATCTCTCTTCAATGTTGCAAGGATAAAAACATGTACAATTGTATAAGCACCGCCAAAGTACAACATCTCCTATGTTCTTCTTTTCTTTTTTAAAAAAATTCATTGCCTGAAAGGGTTAACATGTTCTCAGAGAGACATTCATGATCAAGGCCTTCATTAGAGCCTATGTTCAAAATGGTGTCACTTGTTAGGGTATTGTTCAGGCAGGATCTTTGATAAAGAAGGAAATCTCTAAAGCCCAGCTTCCTAGCATTTCTCCGTTCACCTCCAATAAAGACATGACAGTCCAAAATTGTCCAGACATGTTTGTCAAAAAAAATGAGAAGAATCCTTATTGGAAATATTAATTCTAAAAAAATAATTAGTGGCCAATAAAATAAGGGATGAACAGTAAATCCAAAATTCAATAGAAGCTTGGGACTTGGAATGGTACAGCAACAAAAAAAGGCAATGAGAATACAAAAGGCACAGCGTATGAAGACAATATACTTTGCCAGGATCAGAAGGTTCATAAACTCATGGTGAAAATGGAAAGGAAGATAACAGATCTCAAAGATTCCGCAAGGTAGCAAGAGATAAACCAAGAAATAAAGAAACGAGATTCTAGAGGTCAAGCACATATTAGCTCCATTCATACTACAGCACCCTTCGCAACTAATTACACTGGCTAAAAATTCTTCACTGACATGAAAGTCTTAACCCATTACTTCAGAGACAGGCACAGATTAAATTCCCGCAGTTACTAAAAGGTGATGTTCAGTTCAGCTACTTCTAACATCCAAAAAAATCATCACACGGAAAAGAGCTTGTACAATTTCCACAATATCAACACAAGCACTGCGCTTAATAAAGCATTTGTTTAGAGAGTAGGTGTTATGAACAGCAGACAAGCATAGGAAATAAGGATGTTTCAATAAGAACAATATCTTGGCAATCCGCACAGATAGAGTGATTGCCAAAAGCCAAAAGCCGAGCCGAACCCATCTCACTTAGTTATGACAGCGAGCTTAAGTTCGGGTTCGCGGGCTCAACAAGCCTAAAACAAGCCAAGCATAAAAGATCTATACTAATGAGCCTTCTTACAAATTAATTGTTACGGTTTAACTAAACTTCTATGTAAAAAATTTTAAAAAATTATTTTGACTGACAATTACTACTATTCACGGCCCCTAATCCAATTTTCCACAATCTCTCCTGTCCTCTCTTTACAGCTTAGAATTTTCATCTACAAACATACTCACATAATGACAAAAGTAGAGTACCTGTATCCCCGTGTTAGTCACCACTTGCCCAAGGACCATGACACCCTACTGTCCATTGGCAAAGCAACCTCCTGACCTATCAAGAACAAGCCATCGACCACCGCCCATTGAATACACCAATTTAGCACATACATCAACCATGTCTAAGACTTCTGCTTCATCATATATCCAAGCCCTAATTGCGAGATTCATACACAGATCCGAGAACAGCTTATATAACCCTCAAATAAGTCAAGCTCAAGCTTGAACCTTGGCGTACCTGAGCTTAGACTAAAGACTTAAATGAATCTTGAATGCGCCTAACAGAGGCTCGGGCATAATTTTCCCGAGCTCGAACCAAAAACATAGCACACAAGCCAGGTTTTTGGAGCCTTGCGAGCTCAGCTCAGATCACCTTAGCTCCACTCAAATACAACCCTAAGGATAGACACTCGAGAAAATTGTGTATGTGACAATGTTATCAATAACCAACAGAAAATAAAATATAGAGAAACAGATACTCCGTAAAACCCACATATGTCCGCACCGCATAGTGACATGTTTTAGAAAAAGGATTTGCAGAAAAAATAGTATAAGCAGGATGCCGATGTTATTATACAATAATGTGCAAATTCTCAAGGGACAAAGTAGGATTGCAAAGTTTAAGAATAGTAAAGGGTTTGCGGGGTAGGGTAGCATCTTCCAACAAGTAGCAAATATATCAACAAAAAGAGAGGTGAATTTTTTTCATTCTTACTGCTGCTTCAATAAAATCTTTTGGACGTCTGACTTTGACAATGCTCCCAAAAAGGGATTTGCCATCAAAAGAAAGTGCTGCAGATGCATCTTCAGGGGTGAGGAATTCAACCAAAGCTTGTCCTTTCTCCTTGTGAATCTGCAAAAAGGAAGCAACTCATGCCAAGCACAAATTTGCGAAGTTTGCACCACAAGGGACACAGATATAAAAAGTACGAGTGCCAGAGGGGGAGTACACTTTTAGAGAGAGGGGTGGCAACCTACCATGCAGCTAATACATGGGCGTGTGCCTCGAATATGATTAGCACCAAAAGAAAGAAGAAAATTGTTGAAATACTCCGTTATATCCTTCTCAGAGGTGGAACCAGGTATATTATCTATATACAGCCTCCTCATGGGTCTGGTGGCTTGCGTTAGTTGAATTGAGTCAATCGAAGTCTCCTTAAATGCAGACAGGTTATTAGACAACATTGCAGGTAATGACTTCCCCATATTTGAAGCAACCGAAACTGCACCTGCTAACTCAATCATCTTAGAAGACACAGTTTGTGGCAGTAATTGAGGGGCAGAAGCAACAGAACCGCTGAGATTTCCATCTCCTCCAGAAGGCGGAAGATCCCATCCAGCACTTTTTCTCTCAGGTGAACGAACAGGTGGAGAAGGTGTCTTAACAGCTGCTTCAGTTTTTCTCTTCCTCGGTGAGTAGCCCCCAAGACCACTTGATGAACCACCATGTCGGCGGTGGTGGGTGCCTGAACCATTGCTAGACATCTTCTTCCGGTCAAAATCAGAATGATACCTAGACCTGTCTCTTTGAGGATGAGATGAAGGATCATCATGGTCGTGCCCATGAGATGACAAATTTTTCTGTGTTTTTGGTGAGGATGACCTGGACCTACCCTTGTCTGCTACACGCTCGAGACTTTGTGAACGCCGTCTTTTTGATTTCGTTTGATCATGATGTGAGTACGACGGCTCCTTCCTCTCAGAAATCTCAGTGTGCCTGCGTCCACTATCATGTTTCTTCACAGGATCCCTTGTACTATATTTCTCATCATTTCCACCTCGATCTTTCCTTTTGCTTTCTCTTTCAGGTGCTTTACTTCTTTCAATGTGTCTATCATGGACCACAGAATCTCTGTGATGCCTCTTCTCATGCCCATGCTTAGGATCATCCCTTGAATGCTCATCCAGTTTGTTTCTTCCATGACCTCGGCTATCATTTTTCAGTAACTCAGCGCTATTTTTTTTACCTTTCTCATGTTTATCCGTTGATCTGTTCTCAACATCACGACTCCCCTTGATCTTTCTTTTACCATGAGTATCTTCAACCCTCGCGGTCTTCTCTTCCTTCTTTCGTGAGCCGGCTTCCCGTGCATAATCTCGTGAACTTTTCATGGAAATGGAATTTGCATCCCTTCTGTGATGATCAGAATTCCTGACTGTTTCTTCATGTCTAGAACTTTCCAGTTCTAGTGCTTTCTCTTTAAAATTGTCAAGTTTCTTCTTGCTTTCTCTTTTAAGCATTATTTCATCATAACTTAGTGGTCTTGTACGTGCAGCAGTTCCGTCGTCGGCATCATCAACATAGTTTTCACGAGTAATTTCAGATTTTAATTTTCGCCTAGTAGTTCCACTCATCCTGCTCAATCCAACATGATTTATTTGAAGTCGGTTTATAGTAGACTGTTCAATCTGCAGAACAGAAAACGACTCCCATAAAACTATGTAAAAGGAAAGAATCCCAGTCCCAGATAATCAATCCACGCCCATAATCCCTATGGAAAAGGGCTTTGGTCCAGAACTGGAATCCCCATGACCCTTTACCCAGTACCAAAAAGCTTTAGGCCACTACATTATTAAAAACTCCAACAGAAAACCAAATTCACATTTTACAAAATTGTCAATCACATAAGAACAAAGCCAAGCTACACCCAGTTTTCATTTTCAACTATGCTGAACCTCACCATTTTGACACTGCAATACAATATTATAATAGATTGGTTGCTACAAACCTTCTAATCGACATTCCTGCAACAACCTAACTTCAAAGATTCAAAACCCTAACTCAACGCTTTGAGCACCAGCTTCATCAAACCACTACAAAATTCAAGATATCCATAATTTCAACCCAACAACATAGAAAAGAACCACGCTCAATTTAAATTAGCTTCAGTTATCTAATTGAGTTCAGATTTTCCTTAAATTCACATACATACCAACAAATTCGAACACTAAGCAAACCCTAACACAGAAAAATCTAAACCAATCTACCGCACATTGCATTTGACCCAAATTTAGAGCCAAAAAGGAATAGAAAGCGTTGAAAAGGGGAAGAGGGATAAATTTGCACCTGAAGGGCTGAAAACCGATGTCGAATTAGACCAACTTCAGCGACAGAGTCAGCAGAAACGCCGTTCGCCAAACCCAAGCTTTGGAGAGAGAGAGGGGAAGGTGGCGTCCCAGCCAGCAATGCCGGACACGGCGGCGGAGACGGCCGAGGTGATATGGGAGACGAGAGTGGGCGTGAAAATGGGTGGGGCTTTGAGCTCTCTCACTCCTCACGCGACGAAGTTTGCAGAGTTTAACCCACTCAGAGTAGCAAGCTCAAAAATTAAGATGTTTTTACAATCGAGTCGGCCAATGATTATGGGACATGCGAAATTAATGATACAGGGTATTTTTTTCCTAAAACTATAGGCCTTCTTTGAGTTTTTTTTTTTTTCTCTTAGGAAAAATTTTTGGTTTTTTATCATCTACTAAAATACAAAATAATTGTCGGTTTTAGAAAAAGTAAAATTCTGTCGATACGAGTTTTCTTCATTCGTA
Source organism: Carnegiea gigantea (assembly GCA_029747015.1). Lineage (NCBI taxonomy): Eukaryota > Viridiplantae > Streptophyta > Magnoliopsida > Caryophyllales > Cactaceae > Carnegiea > Carnegiea gigantea. The sequence goes on along the minus strand of JAKOGI010000546.1, from coordinate 89,362 downwards.
AGATCTAAATCTCACATTTGTTTGTCTTTGAAGGAAATAACTGTCAAAATTTTAAAATAACATGTATTTTTTTTAAAACCAGTGATGAATCAAATGACTCGATTAGTAGTTTTCTACCATTGAAATTAGTGATATGAAACTAGGGAAAGATAAATCATCAAGTAGGTCATGGTGGTCCTCTTGCTTGTTTTTATTCGGGTCACTCGATTTTAATTATGATTGAGTGAGTGATACCTAATTTTATCATGAGAAAGGTGGGGAAGCAGTGGACATTAGATTAGGGTTTTACCCCCCTCAATCATCAAACATGTTTGTGATGCGTTTTGATCACGTTTACATGTGAGGAAAATAGTATGATTCTTTTTCTTCCCCTCATGAAAAAGGCATAGATAAGTTGGATTTTAGTTACCACACCAAGATTTGAGCATGCCTTATCACTCAATGAACACTAACAATAATTTTTTAAAAATTGTGCGCTATTCAACCCTTGCACAATGAGAGTACAACACATTATCTATTGGGACCACACTCATTCCTAACTAATTGTGTCAACTCTTGTTAGCTGATGGTTAATTCAGCCTCCCTTGATTTTTCGACATGAGGTAAACTTCACAAGGAGAAGATTACAAGTGAGTTGTATTTTAAATAGATATGAATCTATCTAACTTGTATTTAAGAAAAAAACTGCTAAACTTTAATATTAAATTCTTAGCATTGGTTCAATTCAACCAGCTTAAAGTTCCATTTTTGTTAGCTTGCTTATGAATACTATATTTTCATTTTATGACATGTATTACGAAGCAGAACATAACAACCTAGCTATATCATGTCGGTTTCTTAGAATGTGTCTTTTTATTTGCAAGGTAAAGATTCTCATTTTATTACATTACATCCAACCAATTTGCAAGATCAATTTGTCCAATGAAATGGCAAAGGCGTTATCTGTAATTCACTCTCAAGACTCGTTTACACATATTACTCATCAATTAATTCAAGACTTATTTACAAATTGCAAAACATCGAAATTCCAAGTGCCAACATAAACATCAACAGACTACAAACCACTTGGATTGGCAACCAGCAACTGGCCAGGAGTTCAACGTACGACACATTGAATGGAATAGTTTTGACGAGACAAGCTGACACAATAGATTGATTCACAAACAAATACCAATGTGATACCAATCTCTTAAATAATAATAGGACATTAGGTTTAAAATTTACATCTAAACGTACACTTTACATTACACTTTCAAAATAAACTTTGTTTGGTGATTTACAAACAAATACCAATCCCTTACACCATGATAGGATGAGCCTTAATATTTACATCTAAACATACACTTCACATTCCACTTTTGAAATACAATTTGGTGATTAGCAAAATGAGGCTTCTGTACGCATTCAACCATCCAAGCCCTGCCGAGGCATTATAGAGCAAAATCTTACATAAAAGCTGGAAACTGTAATCCCCAGGAACAAACCCAGTTGGGGTTCTGCCTTTTGTTTTCTCATCCTGGTCAACATCCAAGACCATCTTCATTCACAAAAGCCAGGTCTGCAACATTCATTAGATAGGGTTAACTTAGAAACAATCAAAACCTCATGATTTTGACAATCTCATCAGCAAAAATACAAAACATGATCAACACAAGGTGGGACTGGTGGCATTCGCCCAAGAAACAAGCACAAACTCTGAATTATTTCTTAATCTCATACTAGTCCTATTTTACATATCACAAACTACAAAACACCAAGCATATGAACACTACTACACAAATTACATAGCCTGGTCATTTCAGCACGACACAAAACTACTTAAGCTCTGTTCTTTTTGTTGAGAAATAGGAGTTAGGAAATAATTGTAGTGGGTTGAAGTGGGCATTTTTTTTTTTATTGAAGTCAATTGAAGTGAGTTGGCTAACACTCTTAATTGCGTGAAGTGTGAAGCACAGATATTGGGAACACTCCATACTGCCAGGATCCGCATTTCGGACATAAGCAATCCCATGTACTCAATAAGTAGCGATCCACGTCCCAGAATCCAAGCTAAGTGATCCGGGAAGTGTCCTTGATAACTAGGGTGTCTAAGACATGGGTTTAATGTTTCATCTCCACTGACCCACAGCTTCACAGAGAAACAGAAGTTGGGGACAGTTTAGAGAGACATTTGATCTTAAGTCCATTTGAATCCGAAGCTGATCATCATCCCCTAAAGATTCTTCAGCTTCGCTGAGAATGGACTCCCTAACAGTAGGAAATCAAATACATGATTGTCACACTATGATTCAAGCAAAAAAAAATCCCAAGATAAAAAATTAGAAACTGGGTTATTTTCATATGTTTCATCTCCACTGACCTGCTACTCCACTCAACCAAAGAAGCAGAGGACAGTTTAGAGAGACATTTAATTTGAGTCCATTAGCATTCAAAACTGAACATTGCCTAAGCCTAATCAGTTTTGCCAAGATGGACTAACTTCAACCACTCAATAATGCAAACAATATAACCTTTAACATATGAAACCCATTACCACAATTACAGAAAAACAAAACCCAGAAAAGACGATAACTTGAAGAAGTTAAACATCTAGTTGAATCAATAATTTCAGACCCAACAAAGACACCTAACAGAAGTGATATTGTTTGTAATGTATCATCTCCAATGACCGGAAACCTCATGGAAATATTGAAGCCCAGAACAGGGAGGAGATGAATAGGTTTGATATAAGTCCATTAGCATTCAAAGCTAGTCACTGCCCTAGAAAAGGCTCTCAAGCTTTGCCAAGATGGACTAGATAAGATACCCACAAACCCCCCATTTAAGAAGCTTAAACAAATCAATAATCTCAACTTTGGATGAAAAAATTGCAGATCCCTAATGCACGGTACCTTAAATTGCCGATAATCGTGACCAATTTCAGATGAATGGAAGCCAATTGGGGAGGAATGGTGAAGTTATCAAGCCGGTACGAGTGGGATTAGAGAGAGACAAGGGTTTTAAGGAGGTTTTATAGGTGAGCTATGGAGGATGTTTGGCTAGGGTTTTCGATGGTTGTGAATGAAGGGCAAAACACCGGGCCCTTGGATTGGGCCATTGAGAATGTGGCCCTTGGGTTGCTTTGATAGTTGAAACAAACATTCAAGTAATTGCAAGTTATGTTTTGGGCATTGGATCAAATTGTGAAAGTATGATTTCATTTATAATTGATAGGATATCGCCTCTGTTTTGAAGCTTTTGAATTTTTATATATTGTACAGTTTTTTCAATTTGCTTTAAAGCTTATAGTAGAAATGTAGATTCAGAACTCCATTCCAACATCCTCCTCTCGGTCAGCCTCGCTTTTTAAATATAAAGGGGATATTTAGTAAATAATTTTTTGGATAGTTTTTTGATTAAAAATAATTTTTTGGATCAAAATTAACTGTTTGACCTAATCAAAAACCTAATTTATGTGTTTAATAAAATGATTTTTTGGAAGAGTTTATTTAGGTCCAAAAAGCTAATTTGAAAAGGTTAATTTTATTAGCTTTTTGGAAAAACTTTTTTTAGAATTAGCTTTTTGTCTCACAACTTTATCAAAAACAGCTAATCTTACCAAACAGTTGTTCTACAAATGGTGACTTCAAATAACTAATACAAATAGTTAACAACTAATATTTCTAATACAAATAGCTAATCTTATCATTATAAATTATCCCATAATATAAGATTATGGGGATAATGGTTTATTTTGGATTAAATTCAAGTTTGTGTCAAATTAAAGCGCATTTGGCATCACCTCCCAGGACAACAGAAAGAAGAAGAAGAAAGATCGAAAACGCTTAAATGAGTGAACTTCATTGATTGCCGGGAGTAACGATGTCTAGAGCAACTCAGCAAGGGCAATCCAACATTTAAGTACAGCCCGTCGCCCAGAGCTGGCATCTGCCATAGCCCATAGATTAGATCAAGAAAGGAACTTGCACAAACTAGAAAATGGATATATTTATCATTCTTATCATAGATATCATATACAACCATCATTAGGGAGGCAATGCTAGCTTTACACTATAACTCACACGACAACACAATACGAACTCAACTTGAAATCACTGACACTCCAACTAGACATGATAGCGGCTGTAATATGATGCGATACAACAAATCTGAAAATGGCACTCACAAATGAGCAGACCACACCCAACTCCACCAGATTGCCAACCTAATTCATTATTCACCTTTGTATACAAGGCAACATCAATGGACTGCTACCACCGACTCACAGACTAACACTTCCGCACCATTTACAACAGATGATAGACAGCATAAAAATTATGTATGCATTCCTTGATGTACGTCTAGTCTCTGTCGAATATACATCACTTCTCAGTTCTTCTGAGGGTTTGGTCTCGATACCATGTGCTCGGATTTCTGGTGGAAAGAAGAGCAGAAACAACGTCAAAAAGAAGTTTTAGAGAAACTAACAAATATGAATGACACAATTTTATCCTTGTTAAAGAATGGGTCTAGTTACTCCCTTTTTGGGGGGGAGGGGGTCTATAGGCCTTTTTATTTTACCAATGTCAAGTTACTGTTGGCTTATAAAGGAGTGGAGCTCTCCCATCACATATTTTCTCTAGTCCCAGGACTAGAATTCGAGATGTTGTGTAAAGGAAACAAGTGTCAAATTACTTGAACCGATCGGTGTTGGTATCCCTCCCACCTCCTCAGGTCCCATATTGGGCTGCCTAGGATGGGGCTGAAGCAGGTGCCAAGGGGATGGGGTACACTTTAAGTCGAAGCCCACAAGGGGCTTGTTAATCAACTCCACTAATTCCACAAGAGAACCATGAGCCCACCTAAAGTTGGACACCAACAAGTGACAAGAATGTCAACTCAGATGAGTTCTTTAGCAACTACCGAAACTTGCAAATTCTATTTCTCAAGAAAGCAAAGCTATTGATAGATGTCTAGATTATAGAAGAAATATATAATTAGAATGAAAACCATAATATAGCTATCTTCCATAATGATGGACGTAAGAATGAATTGGCAACTTACATGCTCTGTGTGAGGCAAATATTTGCCATCAAAAGTGACCACAACTCTTTCCTTGCCATCCACACCTTTGATCTTGTCAACCGAGCAGAAGAAATCTATGGCAGACATTCTAAACAGAATTCAAGAGACAAAATTAGAAAAACAATGATATAAATACAAACTTAAGAATACAACATAACACCTTCTAACATGATGACGAGCATGACAACGCCTAGGTAATTAATCAATCACGAATTTATATCACAAACACCAACTTAAGATGTCAAACTGCTCAGGCATAATGAAGGGTTGATGATGCCAGTACAAGAAAGATTTTATTCTCAGAAAGTTTCAGAATGCAAAATTATAATCAGATGAAAATTCCACAACCACTAGGTGCCACTTCAAAGCAATCCCTGTCGATAAGTTACAACAGTGTTCATCACTCTGAAAGGACATGAAATCTGTATTGCATATCTCCATGGTTTAAGCTCCAAGGTATGACTTGTAGGGTCTAGTTCGTTCATAATAAGAAGTGAAGATCACAATCACATACAGATCTTCTATGCAGTATCTAATTTCAATTCATTAACTCAGGAACTGCAGTGCAACTCACAAACAACACAGAGAACCCCCGTGCAGTGCCACTCACGAACAACACAGAGAGCCCCCATGCCCCTTCCCTTTTACAGGAATTATTGAGAGGCCAAAACCATTTTTACAGGAAAATACACATGATAACAGTTATATGTTAGCCTCCATTGTCTTGTATTATTTCCAGCTTGATTTGGAGCACGTATCCCAGTTTGTGATCTGAATTTCTGCAAGTATCTATCCAGTACCAGAACATAATTGCAAGAGCAGTTAAGCATGTAATGCACAAACCCTCTCCCTCCCATGAAAGATTTTTAAAAAAGCATATAAAACTCCCCATTCATGTCCACCAGCAGCACAATAGATTGACAATTAAGAATGAAAACTGCGCATAAATATAGCATACAGTCATACACTCAGTAGAAGGTTACAGCAAGACCCTTACATCCCATCGCCAAACTCCTCATTGATGATTTCCTTAATGCTCTCACCAAAATGCATGACTGCTTCATTCAACCTGTAGACATCGGATCAATTAACCTAGACATAACCAAAACAATGCATGACTGCAAACCACACATCCGGAGAGCCACAACCCATTCAAACAGAAGCAAGCAAGGATATGCACTAAGATTAGCATAACTTGAAATGATCCTGGATCACAGAGATTTCTTTTACAAAATCTACTTAGCAATCATCTTTTCCAAGTCCATCATCTAATTAAGCTTAAACTGATTGGAACCCTTCTAAAGAGTTCCAATTTTCAATTCTTTTAGTAAAATGAAATCAGAAGTCACCCATAAAAACAGGCCTTTCAAAATGTCTTAGTTAATTCAGACTACCAAGTTCCCAAGACCTATGAGAATCAAGTTCTTCATTAGTGAAAAATACTTTCTTGCAATACCCCCAAAATCGGAATTTCTAACTCTGGCCAATCTGCTTGGACATAGTTAACCACTCTTAACACTCCAGCAATAACCTTCCTCAAGTGAAAATCACATTCTGCTCATATAAGATTGCAATGGAAACATCCTCCGGAATCACCAAACCAACCCCAGCTCTTTATAGTAAGAAAAATATTCTATTATGTCCATCTCCAATACTAAAATTGAATTAACAACAACAAACAAATTCATATAAATAACATCAAAACCAATGTAAAGAATCATATTTAAATCCAACAACTCTGACAAATCATAAACCCACGGCATAAGTCCACTTATTCACACAATTTCATGCCACTGATCTAATTAATTAACCATCAACAAATACTCACTTGACAACCCCCCCCCCCAAAAAAAAACCCGGTAAATTATCTCATCAGTTGTACAAAATCATCCCTCTCCAGAACAAGCAAACGGCAAAATGAAATAACATCAAAAACCAATGTAAAAATCATATTCAATCGAACAATCTGACAAAACAAACCCAGAGCATAAGCCCACTAAATCACACAAGTTCACCCCACTAATCTAATTAGTTATCAACAAATAGTCAAATACCCACTTGCCCATAAATCCCAAATAACGAAAAGAAAAACCCAGTAAAATATGTCATTAATTGCACAAAATTACAGATGCCCAGAAAAAAGGGCAAGAGAGAGACCTATAAATGGCGGGTTCTTGGACAATATGAGGGTCATAAGACCTAAAGGGAGGCTTCATCATCTCCTCAACAAGGTCATCGGTCAAGGCGGGCAGGGCTGCCCGGAGCTTAGGGGCAGTGTCGGGCTTCAGATGGGCCTGACGGCGGAGAAGCTGGGCCACATAGACGTTGGTTAGCCCAGTTTCTTCTGCTATTTGAGTGTATGTTTTTCCGGAGTTTTGCTTCACTGATTGTAATCTGGCAACCACACTTGCTTTGTTCTCCGCCATTGTTGTACTAGAGAGAGAGAGAGAAACAGAGAGAGAGAGAGAGAGAGAGAGAGAGAGAGACAGAGGGGGGGGTGATGACTGATGACTGATGACTGATGACTGATGAGCTTTAGTGATGGCGTCTTCTGGGGATAATGGGCCTCTTTAAGTTGGGAGGGTTTGGCAGGGGATTTGTAAGGATATGGCTACTCAATTTTGATTTGGATTTTGATTTTAATAGTTTACGTAAGAACAATATATGTCAAATTGGACCTCTTTGTGTTGGCAAAAAAATAAATAATTAAATCTTATAAATAGTACTATTAAGATTAACATATACGAGACACGATCGAAATAAATTAGAAATGTTATCAAAAAAAAATTCGGTTGATTTAGGAGACGTTTCAGACCTGTTAACTATAAGGAGGTTGCCGATTGTATAAATAATTAGTGGCTCTATTTGTCCTAGCAATGCTCCAACTTCAGTTGCCTTTGGGCTGACAAATTTTATCTTGAATGAAGTAATATGATGTAGGACGGTTTTTTCATGGTTGTTTAAAATTATTAGTGAGTAAGTCTTAGAGTATTAATTGAGTTCAGTCTAACAAATTCTAATATCAGTCAGTCCAAATGCATGGTTTTGATACTAATTTTATTTAGACAATGTTTCAGGTTTGAATTTTATAAATTAAAAAAAATTGTAATAGGAAAGCTTTATCTCTTCATAGGTCAAAAATAACTTAACTATAATTAATAACTAAATATACACCAAAGATTTAGAGAGGAAAAAAATTCTACATTACTGCCAATCAATGGCATATATTGTTTTGTTCGTGATACTTTTTAATCACCCATTATTCATAGCACCCAAATTTCCCCCAAATTTTTGTTTGAAGACTTACAAATCAGATATTAGCTTAATTGGTAAAAATAGAACCTACGTACAGTTCTCAACTTCAAATTTTCAACGAAAACTATGGATAATTATAAATACTTCTCCATGTTTTACTTTGCCACCTACGGCATCAGCAAACATGTTCATAGTGGACAATTCACAATCCACCTGTGGTGCTTTACTTCAAAATAATCTACAAATATAAAAATCACTGATCTAGATAAATATTTTTGATAGAAAAACTCTACAAATTTTATAAATCTTCTTATTAGAGATTGTACTATAGGACAAGTAAGTTGAAGACAAGTATTCAAATATGTTTCAATTTATTTTTTTATTTTTTTATTTTTTTGGGGTAAGAAATGTAAGTATTAAAATCTAAACCGTCCTTTTCTTAGGGGTTCTTCCCAAATTATTTCCAGTAAGGATATAATGAAAGTCCCTATACAAGACCTGATTCCAAAAGATTGTGGAATGAAGAGGGAGTTCTAACTTCGCCAGCCAGTTTATTGCACGATTACCTTCTCTGAAAACATAGTCAACAATTACTTGGTTACATGATTGAAAGTAAGAATAGAGATCATGAATCAAGACTTGAATTTCCCACAATCCTTGAATGTGGCCTTGAGCTGCTTGAATGAAGATTTTGTTAACCCCTTCGATATCTATATTTGTGTATCATGCTTGAACCGCGACTCTAATTCCATTCCTCATTGTTGTTGTGTTATTATATTCGTTGTAAAGTTATTTGATTGTAATTTATATTTTGCATGATCTTCAAGTAATAAATTTAATTCTTTCTATGTTGCGTGCAGTAATTGCCTAGTTATTGACCCACCACAAATTCAATACATATACTAATTGAATGCACAGCACTCACCAAACCTAACCCAATTCGCCTCTTCAAGCATCACTCAGAGCTTCTGGAAGACCACAAGAGACGAGTCGTAGAAAAGTTTGTCACTCCAAACTGCAAAGCCAGAATCAGAATCAGATATGAATACTGCTCAATGCTTCACACCACTGCTTCACAGTTCACACTATTTCTCTAAAATATTACCAACACATATACTAAAGTGGTTTAATCCGATATTTATTTCTCTTACATAATGCCTTATATTTAAGTTTTGTAAATGAAAAAATTATTGATAAGAGAGAGCTTTACTTCTTTTAATTTAGATCAATAATAACCTCAATGCTAGTTACATAGAGGATCGATAAAAGACCCCCTACCCTCCCAAAAAGAAATCCGCTTTGAAGCTTCCAACTGTTATTATAAATAAAATTATAAGAACAGATATAAATGTACGCTCAAATATTGGGTGATGATAAAAGTCTTACTTTAAAATTTTAAAAAATAATAATAATCCTGCAACGGCATCAATTATATATTATATGACTGATCATAATGAAATTATCGATAGTTAATTACAACTAATTACCATGTTGTAATGACAAAAGTCTTACTTTAAGAGGTTGTTTGGAAGGAAAGATGGGTAAGGGATATTAAAACTTACAACTTCTTTTAACGTTTATAATTTGGTACTATTTGTTGTAGCTTCTTAGAATTCAGTCCATAATAACTCCTTAAAACTTTTCATATAAATTTTACAGTTATTTATAACTATTTTAGAATTGCTTGCAAGTCTTGCAACTTCTTATGACTTTAATTCCCAAAGGGAGTTTGCCTTCTTCAACTTAGCACAAGTGCACAACCAATACATTACACCCAATTGTAGTTTTAGTGACACTCAACTACACAAAACAAATGGTTCCATTTAATGTGCTAATTTTCGGTTTGTTCAACAGTACGAATTTTCTTACCCACCTCTACTCAAAAGCTATCTTTTTAAAACTAGGAGTGGAGGAGATCAAGGACTCATGTATATTTTAACTAATCTTTTTACTAATTAAGGGATTATAACCTCCTGTGTATGTGTGTGTGTGTGTATATATATATATATATATATATATATATATATATATATATATAGTATAGAGTAATAATATTGTCGCAATGTCGCTGTAATTAACATCCTTACTACTTACTGCTCAAATCATGTATATTCGTGTACATTATAAGAGCATTTTCAGCCAGAGTTCTTTTTGGAACTATGACCTACTACATCAGCAAAAATTTCACAATTTTAGAACTTAGCTTGCATTCCATCACTTCTCCAACCTATGGGACTCCAATTTTAATCATCTAATAAAAATATTGGTTATGGATCTACCTCATAATACGCAATCTATTTTTTAAATCATTTAAAAACTATTTACTTACTCAAAAAAAAAACACAAAAAAAGATATTAAAAAAATAAAAAATTGGCTTTACGGTGGAGAACACTGGGCCGATCTCCCACACGTTTCCCTCCCCCATTTGGCTGGCTGACAGAGACCCTGTGCCGCACATGTTACATGCAAACCCCACCCTCTACCCCGCAAATTACACGCTGCAGGTGGCCTAATTACATGTAGGCCCCACCCTCTATCGGGCAAATTGCACGCTGCGAGTGGCCTAATGCCATGATGCAAAAGGGTCAGGTCGTAGGACATACTTCTAGCTAACAACTTAGCATCTTAGCCTTCTTACTCTTAAATTAATCCTTAGCACCTCTTTTTCCTCATGTGAGCTTGAGGAGAAACACAAAATTGCCGGGGAACGCCTAGCATACTGCTTTATAAACTATCTTGTTTATCTGAACAGGTGTGATGCGGGACAAGGGTTGTTACATCATACACGCGTTGAGCTTACATAGTCACAATCTACACAGACACGCCAAAGACACAAAACCCGATCGCGACGTAGAAAAAGGGGGGCATAAGACACTCAAATATGCACATAAGTCACCTAAAATGGCAACTAACATCCATGAAAACCCATGTAAATATAGAACTTTTGTCATGTCCTGATTAAGCATACTCAAACTAGTTACATCAGCACCATAATCTCCAGAATTTCTGTTATGTTTTGAACACTTGGGATGTTAACTTTGTAAGTGCAACTCGTAGATAAAAAATGTTTCTTTATATCATAAAGACCTATTCAATATGCTCCATTCATCTAGACGGATTTTGCACCAATTATTCTTACATGTATAAACTCGTCAAAAACTGACATAATCACAATGCTAAATCAAATGGTAATAAGTTGTTTCGCTATACACAATATAGTTAGACATGATAAAGATCAAATTCATAGAAGTTAGACTCAAACACCTATGAGTACAGCTCTTAGATATTAATTTTACTGACTATATTAGCTCAGAGCCATTTAGTTAGAGTTTTTGAGGAAGGCTACAATGCATGCCAATCTTATGCAAAACCCAATTAGAGGTGTTGACAACAGAGCCAACCAATCTCTCTCTCTCTCTCTCTCTGTGTGTGTAAGATGCCAATTGCAAGCGGAGAACTGAAAGCTTCTAAATAAATTGACTCGTTTATAAGACATTCTCCCGGTCTACTATAGGAAGCAGAATCATTTCCTCGATCTTAAGGTTCAGAAATTCCCAGGTGACAAGCTCCCAATTCTCTTTTTTTAATTTCTGTTTGCCTTTTTGCTATCTTGTAAAGTTGCCCGCCAGATGTTTGATGAAGGTCCTCGAAGGGGGGGGGGGGGGCCTATGGCAATTAGCTTGTATTTAACACCCAAAAAAGGGGTTGTAATAGGCTTAGCTGTTAATGCTCTGTGTTGTGTTGTGTGGTGTCAGCTGTTGTTCAACCATCTATGGCTGTATTCAGTAATAGGGGTTGAAGGAGAGGTTAGTGGTTTGTAGTGACCAAAATGTTATAGACTCCTACTTAAAAGTGTTCGATGAAATAGTGGATGACGTAGTGGCTAAAGGTTTATGTAGTATTTTTCAAAAATTATTGAAGGTAGCTTTTAAAAACCTCTACCTAGTGGTTACTTTGCAAATACAAATTTTCTCTTTTTGTTTACTAAAAACCTTTATTTATTGTGTCAATTTTAGTTATTTTACATAAATATGCTAATTTAATAACTACATTTACCAAACCCTTTTATTTTAAATCGCTAGTTGAACAGCTAACCACTAACCGCTAGTGGGTCACAACTAATTGTTAGTAAAATCGCTAGCCATTACTAAAACAGTTAATTTTACCGAAACACGCACTATATCTATGCTGATGTTTTCTGTTAGAACGGAAGAAATGTAGCTCTTTTCTGTGTGGGCCGGTTAGGGGTTAAAAAAAAAAAAAAAAAAGATTAGGATCATGCTTAGCGTTTGGAAAATGCTCCCTGAATCAATTTACTTATAAATTTTTTTTGTCGATAATTTATGTATGATTATACACATTGCGTTCCTCGTAAAAACTTATCTTTAATTGGACCATCTCAAGTAGATTATAAGGTATTATTAGTGTCCCATTATTAGCTGTTGTTTTCGCATTACAAATCAGTTAATTAAGTTATCTACGAGTCATGCGGATCAAAAACTTATTTTTCATATTTTCAACTTTTAGTGCGATATTTGATTTAAAAAAAAAGACCTTGTCTTGTGGCATTACAATATTTTTAATGCCACGTTTTAAATTTTGGCATCACATTTTTTTGGTTTTTGTACCTCTGATTTATCAGAGTTGAGCTCTTATTTCTCGATTTTTAACTTTGTGATGTATCAAGCTTTTAGCGCCATATCATGATGTTTCCATGTCACAATTGGATTTCTTGATGTTACACACGAAAAAATAATTTCTCTAGAGCATGAATCATACAAAATAATTACTCTATTTTCTTATAATATTACTAGAATCTAGAAGTTATTGTTAACAATGGAAATGCCATGGTAAATCAAATCTAATTTGATATTTAACTCTCAAAAAATAAAAGCAAGCCAAAACATAAATGAGAAAAATCAAAATAATCATCATAATAAAGAAGAGTTGATCCCTCATAGGTGTGTAATTCACTTTTAAGACATCCCGTGATGACTCCCCTTCCCTGCATTTGTTATCTCTTAGAAGTTATTCTTGTATGCATGATGGTGATTCCCATTAACTAATTAATTAAGGCAGCGCAGGCTATATGAATACACCATTTGTTGATCCTCTCTGTGTCAGTTGACAGCATATATAATGTAATAATGAAATAATACATGCTAAAATCATGAATCATCTGCAGATCCTACATTTAAGGAGAGAAGTTGAATATGAATTTGCTATCTATGCATTGTTTCAGCATTTCTTCTCCTCTTGTTTGCAAAGACTACATTTAGCCAAAACCAGAAACACACCCACTCCTGTTTCTATCTCTTTTCTTTGCCACCCCTTCTCATGTTACGAGTATTTTTCTCTCCCCTTTCCCAAAACTGTTGTCATATTCCCAGAATGCAGCGCAACCATGTCTCTCTCTTTATTTCTCCGCTTATTTTGTTTAATTAGGATAATTCCCATCTCCTCTTCCCCTTCTGTCCTACTGGTGAACTGACTGTCATATCCTTCATCTGTTTTTTTTTTTTTTTTTTTTTTTTTTTCTCCCAAGACCCTGTCGCCACCACTGATTATCTTATCAACCCATTAACAAATCATTAATGAATCTTTCCTTGATAATTAATGGGCCTCCACAGCCGCTATGAGAGCTCCCCTCCTCAGCTATCTTCCTTTTCATATCAGCTGGAATCGCCAAGATCATCACCGTCAGCATCATATAGCCATAATAATGCATTAGCACCACGGGCTCCAGAGTATGAGCCTGACCTGAACCTCCAATGGCCATTTGGGAAGCTTGATGGGCTTGATAAGGATGATATCCGGGAGGCTGCCTACGAGTTGTTCTTCACGTCTTGTAGGTCCTCTCCTGGATTTGGTGGCCAGAGTGCATTGGCATTCTATTCTTCACATGATCATCATGGGGATACAGGCGTGCCTGGGTCACCTGGGACGCCTGGCTCAGCGCGGCCAGGTGGGGTGGGGATGATGACAAACAGCAAGATAAAAAGGGCGTTGGGGCTGAGGACCCTCAAGCGGATGCCATCTATTAGGCGAGCGTCCCTAGGAGGTGGGCCGTCTTCGCCCAGGGATTTTCATGTGAACGAGCACAGACATTCGCATGGAGGGGCCAGCCCTGGGATCTCATTCACATTGCCTTCCCCTCGAACATCACGAAAACCCCTTACATCAGCAGAGATCATGAGGATTCAAATGAGGGTCACAGAACAAAGTGACCATAGGCTTCGGAAGACACTTATGAGAACCCTTGTTGGCCAGGTATGTCCATATAGACGTATTTATCATCATTTCTTGTGCATCATCCTTTTTTCCTTAAATTGGTTCTTTCCTCCGCATTTCTTCTTCCTTGCCTTGGTTAATGTTGATGGCGTGCACACCATATATATCTTTGGATTTTGAGAGGTGAAGTTTGGAGAAGTGGTTCTCGCATAAACGCCACATGAGCTTGCAATTAATAGGATGTCATTAATAAATAAGTTTCAAAGGATGAAAAAAATATAGTAAAACATAAGTACGGGGAAAGTAAACAGTCATTTCCAAGGTTTTTTATGTATGTCTCGATATTATGAATTTTCTTACAAAATTAACCAATAAATTGAAAATATTTTTAAAAATAGAGAGCAAAAGATAGAGTACATAGGTTTGTCATTTTTAACCAAATATTTTAATGATGTTTGTGTGTAACACGGAATCACAATCTAGTTTTTAATATAAGACATGAGGTAAGCAAGAAATTGGAATTGTGTTTTGAATCCTTATGCTTGGCAATTAAAGACCATGGATATTGTGATCATGGTTTGCTGTCTCCATATTAGCATTCCGGGTTTTGATCATTGTAGATGGATCATCCAGAGCCGAAATGGGGATAGAGGAGCGTTTTTGTCATGGATAGTTGTGATCCAAATGCTGACAGCACAAGGAAGTTTCTGTTGTGCCATTTGTGACTTAAATTTTGTCATTCTGATTGCTGTCTGTATTGCATATCTTCCTGTAGCAGGTTCATCATCTGTGCGCAATTTAAGCTTTGCCTTGAAAATGTTTCTTGTCCTGGGACGCTGAATACTTTTGTTGATCTGATACAGAGGAGCAGACGAGCAGAAACGTTAATCCTCCCTCTTGAGCTCCTCCGCCATTTGAAGCCATCAGAATTTCGGGACCATGCTGAATACCATTACTGGCAAAAAAGGCAGCTAAAGATCCTGGAAGCTGCTCTGCTAATCCACCCAGCGATCCCACTCGAGCAATCAAACCCGTCTGCCACCAAGTTCCGGGAAATCTTGCAGGCTAATGAGGACAAGCCTGTTGACACAGGGAAGAACTCGGAGACAATGAAGCAGCTGTGCAACAGTGTTCTTTCCCTCGCTTGGCGTGGGCCTCATGGCACATCTGATGTCTGTCACTGGGCTGATGGGTACCCATTAAACCTCCACCTCTATGTAGCACTGCTCCAATCTGTGTTTGACCTCAAGGATGACACTGCTGTATTGGATGAAGTGGATGAGCTCATGGAGCTGATGAAAAAGACATGGAGTACACTTGGGATAAACAGAGCTATTCACAATGTGTGCTTCACTTGGGTACTTTTCCAACAGTATATCCTGACAGGCCAGACTGAGCAAGACCTTCTAAGTGCTTCCTTGACTATGCTGGTTGAGGTGGCGAGTGATGCCAAGAAGCCGTCTGAAAGAGAGGGTATGTATGTTAAGATCCTCACTTCTGTTCTTAAATCCATCATTGGGTGGTCAGAGAAGAAATTGCTCAATTACCATGAAAGCTTCTGCAAGAGCCACTCTGCGATGATGGAGAATCTAATCCCACTGGCATTGCAAGCGAGGAAGATCTTGGACGAAGACATAGCTGCAATCATAGCAGCCAGACAAGAACAAGGAGAAGGCAAGTTGGAAATAGATAATCCATCTGGTGATCCAGTTGCTCATTACATCAGTTCTTCTTTGAGGAATGCATTTGCAAAGGTAATTGAATTTTGGATCGATGCTGATCATTTCGGGTTTTGGATAGCACTGAGTTATATTGTATACACTCTGGCAGGGAAGAAGTCGAGGGTTGGGATGGTTTCATATCAATCTTTGATCCAATTGTTTTGGATTGGAATTTGCATTGGCTATTTTGCATGGTCATTGCCTCGCAAGTTTTCAGTAGCATTTCTCTAAAATCATGAATCACCTGACAGAGTCAGATCAGATCAGATTGTTGTTGTCATTTGTTAAGTTTGGCTGCTTTTGATTCAGTTACTTGTGACATCCATGCTGGGGGCACGCTTGGCTTGTTAGAACTTTTTGGCAGCATCACTTGGATTCAGCTATAGTTTACCAATATGGGTACGATTGTAGGAGTCTGGGAATGGGGCAGCAGCCATTTTCGAAGAATCCTATGCTCTTTTAGTCTAAAACTTGAAAGGTTACTGTCCATACTTTAATCTGAGTGTTGACGCGGGTATTTAGGTTGAAAAGGGAAGGCACAGTAGCAAAGGTTCCTACTTGCATGCATACCAAAGAGACGTATGGAATCATGCATTTTTTAGTTGTATGATAGGAACTTACCTACATTTTTTGAATTGCAATATTGATTGGGCTCATACAAGATATATCTTATATTTCAGATCGCAGAAAGTATGAATCTAGAAAATATGCAAGAACTAGGAGAGAAGGAGGCCAGTGAAGCTCTTATACTCCTAGCTCAAGCCACTGAAGAGTTGGCTGCAAAAGAAAAGGTAAGCTACAGTAACACTCTGAAGAAGTGGCATTCAGTCTCAGCTGCAGTAGCGGCTGTAACATTGCACAGCTGCTATGGAAATGCATTGCAAAAATACCTGGCTGAGGTATCGACGCTCTCAAAGGAGACCATCGAAGTGCTTCATAGAGCTGGAAAACTTGAGAAAGTTTTGGTGCAGATGGTAGTTGAGGACACTGTCGAATGTGAGGATGGAGGGAAGTCCGTTGTCAGAGAGATGGAACCTTATGAAGTCGACTCCATCATATTAAGACTTTTGAGGAAGTGGATTGATGATAGGCTACGGAAGGGTAAAGATCGCGTTCAAAGGGCAAGAGAAACGGAAGTAAGTTCGGTTTTTGACTTTTTGTCTGTTGTAATTTCAATCGTGTAAAGTTGAGAACTATGATTGTGATTATCATTTCAATCCTATCTCAGACATGGAATCCAAAGTCTAAAGCAGAGCCTTTCGCACAATCGGCCGTGGAGCTAATGAAGATAGCCAAAGAAACTATTGACGACTTCTTTGACATTCCTGTAGGGCTCTCTGATGATTTAGTCCAAGATCTAGCTGACGGTGTAGAGCGTGTGATTAGAGAATATTCCAGTTTTGTTGCCTCGTGTGGTGAGTGGTGTTTTCTTTCTATTTAAAACATGAGGCTCCTTTACCTGCTATATGGTGCTGCCATAAACATGTTAGTTGGACTTAGCTAGTGACAAGCATTACATGCAATTTTTTTTTTTTCAAGTGATAAACTCAGTTTTTTGAAAATTTTGCACTTCGTTTCTTTTGAATTTCGGCCCCCATAGTTCATACTTTTGTTGAATGGAAACATCAAGTGTTCAACAGTATGATATAGTGAACGAACTATGAAGGATCCTTGATATGTTGATGTAGGAACCAAACAAAGCTATGTTCCAACACTCCCTCCGCTAACCAGATGCAATCGTGATTCAAAGTTTGCCAAGCTATGGAAAAGAGCTGGTTGCAACGTTGCCAGCATGCAGGAATTGCATCATTACATGGCGGCCATCGAAGGTCACCATCCACGCCCATCCACAAGCCGCGGGACACAACGCCTATACATCCGCCTCAACACCTTGCATTATCTTCTTTCTCAGCTCAACTTTCTCGACAAAAGCTTCGCCCTTGCCTCACGAGGCAACCCGACAGCTCCAAAGCGATTCCCAAGCACCCGGAAAACCCCACTCACATGCGCCTCCTTCTTTGAGCTTGCCCGTGCCTCTATGCAGGGAGCCATCCAGCACGTTGCTGAGGTGTCAGCCTACCGGCTTGTCTTCTTGGACTCAAACTCAGTGTTCTACGAGAGCCTCTACGTGTTCAACGTGGCAAATTCAAGAATCAGGCCATCCTTGCGCATTCTGAAACAGAACCTAGCCCTCATGGGGGCAATCCTAATAGACCGTGCCCAGCCCCTAGCAGTGAAGGAGGTCATGAAAGCCGCATTTGAGGCTTACCTAATGGTACTCCTAGCAGGAGGCTGCACCCGGACCTTCTATAGACAAGACTTTGAGATGATCGAGGAGGATTTCGAGAGCTTGAAGAGGGTGTTTTGCACTAGCGGAGCAGGGCTAATTTCAGAGGACGACGTTGACAAGGAAGCAGAAGCACTTGAAGGAGTGGTTCAACTCATGGGGCAATCAACCGAGCAGCTAATAGAAGATTTCAGCACTTTGGCTTGTGAAAAGAGCGAAATAGGAGGAAGCGCGCCAGGGAGGAGGCTACCAATGCCACCAACGACAGGGAGGTGGAACAAGTCAGATCCTAACACCATACTCAGAGTATTGTGCCATAGGAATGATCGAGCAGCGAACCAGTTCTTAAAGAGGACATTCCAGTTGCCAAAGAGGAGATGATTATGATGAGTTGTCTAGGATATATCTCGTCTATGTTGTGTGTATATAATAGCCGTTTCAAAGTGTGCAGACTTGGGTGATGCCTTTGACACCAAGTGTGGTATGTTTTTGCAGCACTAGGTGGGAAGGAGATTATTCAACTGTATAAAGAGTTGATCACTGTATATCATTACAATTTTGCTCCTCTCACTTTTCACATGAGTTGAGCTACTGTTAGCCTAACAAGGGGGTACAGATTTTCTCTATTTATAAGTTTTGAACCCGAGACCTTACTCAAGGGGAATAACTGTCAAACCATTTAAACCAACATGTGTTAATGACTTAGTGGTTCATCTTATTGATTACACAAAATTTTGCTGAGATCATTTCACAAATCAATATGAGTAAGGGATATGTCACTTTATTAACAAATGAATAGTACAAGTATATCAAAAGTTGAAAATAATTTCTAAAGAATTTATTATTTACCTAGATTTTAAAACCTTACCATACCCTATAACAACGACTTCTATATTTCTATTTCTCTGTATCAGTTCTATTTCTCCTCATTTTTTAAGAAACACAGTGTTATCTAATGTAAATAGACTCATGGATCTTAATGATTGGCAGTGGGATAGGATTAATGCAAGTACGTGAATCATTTATCTCTTAGTCATCGATAAATAATCTCTTCAAGAGAGAGATAGAAAAGATCGCAAAATATAGGAGTCCTACATAGAAAGATATTGCTTTAGCCTTTAGGCCCTGTTCGGCGAAATTAGCTGTTGAGGTACCGGATAGCAGTTCAGATAGCGGATAGCGGTTCACATAGCGGATAGCGGTTCAGATTTAGCTATTAGCGGGTAGCTGTTTAGATTAGCCGTTCAAACTAATGTGTTCAGTAAATTTAGCTGTTATGTTAGCTGATTAATGTAAATTGACATAAAAGGTTCCAGATAATTTCCAAGGATAAAATTTTTAAAGGATATTTTTTGACTAAAAAAAATATGAAACGCTACTTTTAAATGTCAAGCGTTAACACTATTAACTTTTCAAAAACGCTGCTTAAAACGCTAAACGCTACTTGAAATACTAGTCAAAACACTAGTTTATCAAATACTAAAAATTAACTAATTAGGATATTAATCTAGTCAAAACACTAAACACTATCCAAAATGCTGTTGTCGAGCACAACCTTGTTAAATTTTAAGGAATCCGCATATACATGTTAAACTTGAAATAATCCCCACAAAGGAATCATTGGGCAAGTACTTGGAGTGCCCAACGGTCCATGGTAGAAGCAAGTGTGCTATTTTTCTCCTCTTGTTAGGGGGGAAAAAAAAACTAATACTAGAATGACCAATTAGAAAACTAATTGGTTTGGTAAAGCAGTTAGAGTGGTTCTCATCCAATCTAATGTGGAATCTATGCTGACCCATGCTGTGTACTGTTTTCAAATGCTCGAGAAAACCTGCCTACAACTGGGTAAAGTTAATAGAGATTTTTTTTTTAAAAGGAGAACAATTACCGTTGAAAATTGTATACCTTTAATTACATGGGATAAAATTTGTGGACCTACCAATACAGGTTGATTCGAGTGATTTGGTACTTGTTCCTATTAAGTAAGGTCTCGGGTTTGATTCTTGTGAATAGAGAAAAATCTGTGATGGAAGAGCTATATCTCTTATTGCGTCAACAGTAGCTCGACTCAAGTAAAATTGAGGATTCATTACCCCAAAAAAAAAAAAAAATAAATTTGTGATCCTAAGCCGCAGGGTGGCCTTGGGATCAGAAAAACTGAAGTGGTTAATTTAGCTTTCCATTGGAAGTTAATTTGGAAATTACTCCATGAACCACATAATGTCTGGGTTAAACTCATCTACTTGGTTAATTTAGCTTTCCATTGTAAATTAATTCTAGTAACGCAAGCCTTGGTTCACAGATTTGGATAACATGAGGCAACAGAACTTGGGATCAATAACATCGAAGTTGAAGGGGATAACATCATCTTGATTAGAGCATTCATGGACGAATGGGAGGAATGTCACATCGCCTCGCGAATTTACTACGTAGTTCGAGATTTTGAACAATTTAGTTCCAACTTCACAAGCATGCGTTGCGATCATAACTTTAGAAGTCAATCAGCGACAAATTGGATGGCTTGGCTTACATGGGTTCACTCCACTCATTAACCACAGTTATGAAAGCATAGTGAAAATCGAGATTTCTCCACTATTTTATACGACGACAACTTAGGTAGAAGTCTCGTATTAAGAGCTACTCAACTAACTAAATTTAGCTCTCTTATATTTATCCTTCACACACACGTGCACAAAAGGTTAAACTCGTAATGCCAAGGGCTCTAGCTCAATAGACATAAGTGGTTTTCTTGAGAGGCCTCATGAATCAAAATTCGAGATGAAATAGTGGACATTTGCTCATTACCAACCGGCCTCGGACTTCATCTCCCATCCCAAAAGGCCTGGAAGCGCTGCTTGATCGACTCATCACTTGGCTTACGTAAGTCAAGTCATTAACAACCCCCCAAAAACCAAAAAACGGATGAGAATTCATCTTTTGTTGTTCTGTTACACGTCAGCATGCTTGGACATCAAATTAAGTTTATCTTTTTCACAAGTCACATCATCAACCAAATTTTTCTTTCAAAAATAATAATTCGATATTGGAGAGTCAGATCGTCCTACATGGAGTGAATGAGGTGATTGTAAAAAAATAAAATTCAATTTATGAACTAAAAGTAAATGTAGAAATTACATAGGAATTAAACGCAACGATATTTTAACGAGGTTGGACTTCAATAAGGCTTAAGTCCCCACCTAGAGTTATCCGACTTTAGGATTCAACACTTTATTTCTTGTATTGAGATGAACTCTCATAATCTCTCAAAGTTACCTCACTCTAGAGATCCCAAGAATTTAAATCAACCACTTGATTTAAGAAGGGGGGAATTGTGACCTCACATCAACTCATAAGTTCACTCCTTAATAAAGAATTCTTAATTCACTCACAACACTTAATCACCAAACAAATATTCAGTACAATGGTTTGAAGTAAATGCTCAATGATGTCTTTTTCGTTCACGGTCTCAGTGTCTCTTTCTACTTAAACTTCTTCGCTATTTATAAGCATTCATCCACCAAATAAGGAAGTTCTGTCAGGATGAGCTGAACTTCTATTTTAGGCCATTAATTTTTGCCCAGCTGATATTGTATTGATATTCTTGCCTTCCTTGTCACGATTTTGAGCTGACTTGATACTGTACAATATCTTTTGAAAATATGACAGGAAAATACTCTAGAATCAAGAGATAAATATTGCCTTGTTTACCTCATATAATATCATATAGTTTCATTAAGGCAAGTATCATATGTGAAGAGAGAATCATGACAGTTTTCTTATTTTTGAATGCTCATAATTCGAAATTCGAATTAAGAATTAGCTGAGTGATTGTCTTGATTGTCTTTCCAATTGATCAAGATCATGCGTATCTTTTTTTTTTTAAAGCATCCACACGTTTCCATAAGTTGCTTTAGGCTTTGTATTCTCTTCCTTTTTAAATCTCTCAATTTTTCCTCAAAGCTTTTTGGTTAATTTTGGTGTTTCATCAAAACTTTTTAGCCACTAATAAATTCAACAGATATCACGTCAATAGGCATTCGCTTCATTTTTAAGCACATGCAACGAGGGGCAGGCATCTATGTGTGGGCCCCACATTCCACTAGTTAGGCATCTTTAACGACCGTTTCTGTGGACACGAAACGCGTGTTGGACTGCGCCTGCGGTCCAGCACGCGTTTCCTTTTTTTGGTCTTTTTTTTCGTATGAAGCGCTTTGTTTTTTTTGTAGCTGATTGAAACATGCAAACTGTTTTGTCAAGTCAAAAATTAAAAAAAAAAAATACACGCATCAGAAGAATATCTATTGAAGTGAAAGCGACCAAGAATGAGTGCAACGGAATCTGAGAAAAACTAATGTGAAACTTGCTGGTAAAACATTTGCATGAATTTCTTTTTTCTTTAAAGAAAAGTAGACATTCCGATTTAACAGTTGAACATAATTTAGAATGATTGAGATAGAAGTTTTGAATCAAAGATATTTGTTCACCTCCTCAATTTAGCCTAAATTAATTTATATGTTAAAGGGCTTAAAATCACTTTTTTGTACTTAATCAGCTATCAGGGTGAAAAAATTTGTTAGCTACATCAATACAAGCAAATCCTAATCGGTCAACTCTATTCATTGTGTCATGTCATGTTGTAATTAAAGAATATCGCAAACAGTATGATGATTATGCAGCATAACTTAGGTTGATTCTTTAATTCACCTAGATCATTGTAGTTCTCGCGGGTGTGTGCTCCATGCTTCAAATTATACAATGGCTCTCTCATATTTAAGAAAAACACGTTAACTTTGAACTGATTGTTACTGAAAATCAGAATTTAAATTCTACAGATATCAATTTTTGCATCTCATTTTTTATTTTAAAAAAAGAAGGAAAGGAAATATGCATGCACTAATATAAGATGCATTCAGAATAAGATCATAACAGAAATAAGACCTAAACCTGTCGATGCTTTAATTTGATGTTTTTAGGTGTTCCTCCTATAAGGTGTACTATCCTTTAAGATTGATCAGAAGATGGGATGTAAATTTTTTGTTTCAATCGTAGTACTCTCCCAGTGTCAAATCAAGTTCTCATGTTCTATGACTTTGTTCTTTTCGCCACCTTTGTTGATTCTTCACCTTTCTTGAAATTACATGCATTGGATCGGATCGAAGTTCCCTTAAATGATGAGGCCATGTTATGCAGACCTAGCTCTCGTGATTTATTTCAAAAGTTTTATAAATTAATCTTCACTGTAACTTTCTTTTTCTTTTCAGTTTTGGGTCCCCCCTTTCATTGGAGTCGGGCTACTATTGGCCCGTAAGGGGTAGAACTCTTCCATCATAGATTTTCTCCATTTATAAGGCTCAAGCCCGGAACCTTGCTTAAGGGGAACAAGTGTCGAATCACTTAAGTCAACCTGTATTGATTTCAATGTAACTTTCTAACAGTACGTATAATATACTGCACTCTTGAGATTTGATTCTATCTATATAAGCTCATCGACCAGCCTATTCTAACTCGGCAAAACTAGTCGATTGAAAAACTTATACCCTATACTACTGGTGATGTACTTAACCAAGCCCAAAATAATGATGATTAAATCATTCTTATTTATTTTAACCAATAATCCTTCGATTACGTTTGTATTTATCGGCAATTAAAAAAAGCCGTATACATCATAAATAAAAAATGTAACATACATCCTTTTGGGGGAGGTGTTGATGATAAATAATAGTATGCAATGCTTAATTTTCGATTCAATGCTGCTTATAAGTACTACATGTAAACAACAAAACCAGTACTTAAAGTCTCGCATGTGGGCCTCCAGCAACCACGAGAGTCTCTCCAGTAATGTAAGAGGCATCATCAGATGCTAAGAAAACAGCAGCAGCTGCGATTTCTTCTGTGGTCCCGGCCCTCTTTAGGCAAGTTGCTTGCAAAAATGCATCTGTCTGAGATTAAAATTAATAAAATTCGATAAATTATAATTCCCATATTGAACTCAACTTGAAATATATACAATGAACCAATACTGATTGGATTCGATTCAAAAAAAATACAAATATTGCAAGCATCACCACTCGTACGTAAAAAAGGTAAAATGATATATGTCTTGCTAGAAAGACACTTCTAAGGTCTTGTTTTGATCTAGACATTACATTATCATATATTAAATTGCAAAAAAAAGGCATAAATGAATAGTGAAAAGGAACTATCACTTACAAATTGTATAAAATTATTTTTTTTACCCATAATTTGTTACAATTAAAAAAATTACATGTATCATACGTATTCATAAATAAGGATGATCCAATTATGGTGCTTTTTATAATTGTCAGTTTAGCCAATAAATATTAAAAGTTCATAATCGTTAACTAGTCATAACTATTTAAAAATTAGATATTTTAAACCAATAATATGCTTATTTACGCTAAGGTAGATATTTAAGAAGTGAATATGATATCATCACCAATGTAATAGAGTCTATCCAAAGTTACAGAAAACTAGCCTTTAAGAGATCTTAGTATATATAAACAATTTTAATTTCTTTTTTGGATCGAATAAACAACTTCAATATATAAGCAGAAAGAATTCCTTCTCACAGAATGTTGCGAAATATGAGCATTTGTTTAAATAACAAGGTAACAATGCATATGGATACAACACGTATTTACCACATAACCATAGCGACCGAGGCCAATGCTAGAAAATTCCGTAGGAACATAACCGGGAGCAATGCAATTCACACGAGCATTTGGACTCATTTCCGCTGCTAATGCCTACACAAATCAGGACAACTAATATAAGCCAACCTATTTAAGAATAATTGCTCCTTTAGTTCTATACTCGCTTTTAAAAACATTAATTCACTTGCACAGTGTTTTTTTTTTTTTTTTTTGCATTATCAAAATTTTCTTTTCTAAAAATATGTCAACATTTTCATTGGTTAAAAAATTATTTTCACAATATAAACTAGAGTTGGAAAAGTCTGACCCGCCCCGAAGTTACTAAGAGAAACACAAACCCAACTCGAACCTAACCGATTTCGATTCGAAGAAGACGCGATTTGACCATTTAGTGTGAAAACTTATTATTTTTCATTTTTGAGCAAATATAAACGTAACTGTTTTCAAGACCGATACGAAATTAACTCATTTATTAAATGGATAGATCTGACCCGACCTGTTTTCTAATTCTAATATAAATTGTATATAATAGAAAGAAGGATAATTTTTTTTAAACTTTTTGTTGGTGCAAGAGTCTGAAAGAAAACTTCGCCAGTTACCTTAGTAAGTGCAAGAAGGGCAGTTTTGCTGACCCCATACATGCCAATTATGGGAACATATTGATATGCAGCTGCTGTGGAAACTAAAATAACTGCAGAATCCTTTGCCAAATGAGGCACTGCTTCCTGTAAAATTATCATATAATTTACACAACTTGAGAAAAATAAGAAAAATGGTTTTTCTTTAATTTGTCTAAGTTTGGATTAAAGAAATGAACGGAAGACAATCATGGTGTCAAACTTGGTTTATGTTAGTGAAGTAATTTCTCTTCAAGCCATTTTTCTGTCATTTCTTTTTTTATCATCAAATTTTTTCTATATCCAAATATACAATGAGAGTCACAGATATAGAACACTAAGCAAGGAATTAATGTTTAAGAGTGGAAATAATCAAAAATAAATGGACATTTGTAAGGTTTACCCGGAGAAGAAGTATAGAGGCTTTGACATTAACATCCCATAACTTGTCCAGGGCAGATTCTGGGGTGTCCAAGACGGGCCCTGGAGCTGGGTTCACTCCTGCATTTGATACTATCACGTCTATCTTTCCATACTTCTGCATTATCCAAAATTATATTATAAATCTTATCGCTCGATTAAAACGTTTGCAACTAGCAAAATATTAAAAAATAAACTACTATCATATTAAACAGTTAAACTGTGTCAATTTTGAGTTTAAATCAGTTTAGTTCGTGCTGAGTTTGTACTACTTTCCATAATTTGGGACCATATTCGAGTCACTGGCAACATGATTGTTCCTCCTGAGGTCAATTATTAGGAAAAATGGGACCTGGACAACGTGTTGAATAAGATTTTTCCTATGCTCGGCATTTGAGACGTGACAGACAACCCCTGAAACTTGGATTCCTTCAGCCTTGAGCTTCTCCACTGCCTCCTCCACTTTTTTCTGCATATTAATTAAATTTGCCAAATTATACTTGGTATGATTCATCAAAAGTACAGTTATATTTCATAATTTGTTCCCAAAGCTCTGAATTATATAACTCAATTTATGGCTCTTAGATTTCATTTACAATAAAATCTACGTACCAACTGATGGTACCAGTGTCGATTCTACCAAATACATAACTAACCTGAGAACGAGAGGAGACGACGACAGAAGCGCCTTCGATACCGAGACGATGAGCAATGCTAAGGCCAATGCCCTTAGTCGAAGCAGTGACAACGGCGACCTTCCCTTCAAATCTCCTCCCTACAATTTGCTTCTTCTCCATCTTCTTCACCTCCTCAATTACTATATTTCACAGAGACATAGATGTAATGTAATATATACATACCAACTGTCCAATTATAATAATAGATTGATAGACTGATGGAAAAATTTAATGCATTTTTATTATCACTTCTACCCACCCCCAACAATTAACCATAAAAAAATCGAAATTCAGCATACATGTATTAAATAAAGAAGAAAAGATGGAAAGAAATTGTACCTTTAGAAGTATGTGAATCTTACTACACTTAAGCATACTGCATCAGCAAAATTTTTAATTTTCTGAAACTTGCATTATATTATTTTTCTAATCATTAGATCTTCAACTTGAATCATTTAAAATAAAATATTTTTTATAAATCTACCTCATAACACACAACCTTTTTTATAATTACCTAAATAATATTTTTTGACAAAAAAATAAAAAATAATAAAAAAGACAAAAAAAAAAGCCGGAACCCATGTTGGAAGACACCATGCAAGTGGATGGGGATGCTGCTGGTAATTTGGACAAGATCTTCAATATCAAACGAATTAAAGCAAAAACTGGAAATGATGAAGTTGGCGGCTGCCAGCCTCTCTCTCTGGCGATGTGACCCAGGCCTTCTCCGGCGGCCAAGCCCCCAATTATTTATTATTTGTTCCTTTTTCGCATTTCAGTCCATGGTTGATTGCTGTTGTGTAGGGATTCAGATTCAGGCCTTTTTTTTTTGATAAATTTTAATTTATAACTTTAATTTATTATAACTTTAATTTATTTGAATTTATTGTAACTTGCTTGACGTACTTTAATAAAAATATTAATTTTAATCTATTTTAACTAATTTTAACTTATTTCAATCTACTATTTTAATCAATTTCTACCTATTATATAAAAAATATATCAACTTTGATTCATTTTAACTTACTTTAACCAACATTAATCCACTTCAATAAAGAAATATCTACTTCAATTCATTTTACCTATTTTTCAACCCCTATTTTTCAACGAGAAGAACAAGCTCGTTGTGTGGGCGTTCATCGGTCCAAACCCAAACCGAATCGGACAGGACTGGGTAGGATTGATGACCAAATAAGAGAGAAGTTATGGACTTTGGACTGGTGGAACGGACCGAACCAGACTGAAGACCGAATAAAAAAAATTTGTGGATTATAGACTGGACTGAATTCATTCGGTTCGGTTCGGTCCGGTCCAATCTAAGTCGGTCTTCGATTTGGTCCAAATTTGGACCAAATAATAAACAGCCCTAGCTCTTAGTGCTCTATTTTTTAAACTCATATTTATTTTATTAAGTCCTATTATTTTCTACCTTTTATAAATATTTATGTTCAGTAATATTTATCAATACTTATTTGCACAGAATCGATATCAATTAGCACTTATTAGTACTAGTTCTATTTTCTAGTTGTAATTTACACACTGATCAATACCGATCAATAATAAGTTATTTATAATAAGGACATGCTCTTTTCGACTTATCAAAAATATTTATCATCAACATTCAAAACCTTTCAGCACATTTAAGCAACTTTCAATATAATTAAGCATTTAGCATTCAGCACAATTCAACATTGTTAAGTATTTATTGAAGATACCTAGTTATATTTTCTTCAATCATTCAGCAAGCTTTAGCATGATTCAGCATGTTTCAACTTAATTTAGCACGTTTCAATAATAAACACTATTAAATATTTGTCGTAAGTCGAAAAGAATATGCTCTAAGTTAAAAAGAACCGAAGCTGAACACTAAATTGTCAACTTCTTAGTTAAACATAAATTAAAATTATTACAGCCTTCATAAAACAATTATTATTAATTGTTCAAACAATTACCTAAACTTTTATTTTTACTAACTTAACCTTATAGTTCATAAGATATACTCTTAAATTGAACCTAGTTACTACCAAATCCTTAGAAAAGAAAGATTATTAAGATGTTTTAACATGTCAAGAGAAGCTCAACACAGCAAGTGTAGTCTCCTGGAAGGGGATTGCAAGAGATAGGAGTGAGCAAGATTTTCGGATATTCTAGAACCTGATTGAAACCGATTAAATGGTTCCGATTTTGATTTCTAAAAATGAGGAACCGGTCCAATCGACTTTGGTTCTGGTTCCCAAAAAAATATCTAGAACCGGAACCGGAATTTGGAACCGGTCTAAAGAGAGAAAGATGAATCATTTTTTTGATTTTTTTACTAGATTTTCTATTGTTTCTTTATTCTTTTTTTATTTGATTTTTTTTCCCTTAGAAAAATCAACTCTTTAAATAGTGAATTTAACACAATATAAGTTAAGTTTCTACTATTAATTGAAGAATGAATCATCATACTTTTCAAGTAACTCAGATAAAACAATACAAATTTAATAAATTAACTTTCTTTTTGTGTAAAGATAGAAAATGATAGTAGAAAAAGATAAAACATTTCATCTCTCCTTCCAAATGAATAAAAAATTAATTCATTAGGTATTAAAATTTCAACATCTAATGTGGTAGGTACCTTAAAATCAAAATCAGAACCTAAATTCTGGTTTCGGTTTGCAAAAACTAAAAACCTGTTTAATCAATTCCGATTTCGATCCCTAATTTTTTGGCGGCACCCGTAACCTCTTAGCCTAGCAAGATATCAACTTTCACGTTGCGGAATCTCATGATTTTGATCTTTATTTCTACACATGATTTTTGTCAGACACTAATTATCGGTCAGAAACTAATTATTTGATTTATTTCTATATATGATTTTTGTCTTTTCATTAAAATATTTTTCAAGGCTCCGACCCCAAAAAAATAAACCAAATATCTTTTTAAGGATGCACTTCATACATGCCAAAGATTTTTATTATTTTTTTAAGCATAAAATCATCAAATGAAAACAACTTTCATGCAACAGAATCTCATGCAATAATTGCATAAACAGATAATGGGCGATGGGTTATCCTTCAACTAGCTAAACACGACACCGATCAAGATGCATTGCTGATTTGCTAACTTCGAGAAGTTTCTTGACAATAAATAGACCTGAGTCATGGATGGGTTGAAATTGACTCATTAAATGAACAGATTAATTTTATATCAGTCTTATAAATATTTTAGATCCATTTAAAATTAAAAAATAATATATTTTCAAACTAAATTGTCAAATCTTATTGACTTTGAGTCGTAATTGGTTTGATTCATGTCGAGTTTGAGTTTCTCTCAATAACTTCAGGTTGAGTTCGAATCGGGTTATTGTGTCATGTTAGACTTTTCCATTTTTACAGTAAGCATTGTGCTCTACCATCCTTATTATATTTAAGAAGTAAGAATATGATAGAATCGAAAATAAAATCAATCAATATGCAACTGATATTTCATTCCTAACATCAATGAATACCTGTTCCAACGATTTTTGACTGGATTTTGGAATGTTAATAGTCTCGACTTTGGTTGATGTAAACTCATTGCACGCATTTTACGCTGATAAATGATAATTCACTACATGAAACGTAGAGTTCAAGCACAAATCTCATATGGGTGGCTTGTCATGGTCTAATGATAGACCTATCCAAATAACTTTTGTGCTGTATTCAGTAAATTTTTTGTCGGCCACTCAATAATTTGCACTGTTTCCATCATAATAATAATCTAGTTTAACAATTAATTATTATATTGCATTTCCGTTTCTAGTTTCGATTGTTTTGCTTTGAGTTGATCCGCATTATTGGGATTAACACTCACTCGAATATCACTTACTGAGAATAGAAACGTAACATGAATTGAAATTTGGAAAATGCATATACTATCACAAACATACCATAAGAGATGGAACATCATAACTTCTACGTGGAAAAATCGTCAACATTGCGGAAAAAAACCACAACCTAGCATCAGCTAGCATATCATCCACTATAACAAAAAAAGATAGATTATAATCGGGTACATTCATAACGTACATTACACGTTCTCAGTCTCATCTAACTAATGTTCGAGTTGACCTATTATGCACTCACAGCACGTTCTCCCCCTACTTCGAGCTTAGTATGCTCAGAATATACCCTACAAATATCCAACCTCGCATTTTCACTTAAGACTTAGCATTGGGCCAAGAGGATATCCCACACACTCAGGACCCCACATTGGGTCAAGAGCATCTCTCTCACTTTCTGGGATAACCAACAACCAAGATCCAACATCTTATTTATAGTGTCACGACTTCATGATTAATCTTGTAGACTCCTAATATGCATAAATCTTTCACTTTCCATAATTATGACAACTTAATTTCCAAGAATTTCCAAATCTTACCAACATCTTAATCTCTAAAAATTTTCGGTAATCAAAACTTACCAAAAATGTTATTACAATTTTTGCCACTACCTCACCAACTAAACCGAGTTATCTTTCGAACCTTGGGCTTGAACACATTAGATGCTTGCTTTTTTCTTTTGTCTACACGGCATATGATGATAAATTAATGCAGCAACGTGCTTTATATATTATGTGTTACAGAACAAATATTAAATAGCTCAACTTCAGTAAAATGGCGATCAACATTCAAAGCAATTCAAAATTGAAAAATATGAATTACATGGAAGATAGAAGATGGAGCAACTTACTAATTAAGTCGGCAGCTGAGTTGATGGATTTTCTCTATTATATTTGGCTCAACGCTCAAGTGAGATGCACTCCCAACGCCTTGCGTTTGTTCACTTAATATAATTATATATATAGGCATTTAACATTTTCAATCAATTACAGGGAAATGTTTACGTGTCAATATTTTATACGCAAATGATAAAAAACTTGGTTAAAAAAAAGAAGAAAAGAAAAGAAGATTGTACCTTTTGACCCAGGATCACCAATTACATCACATCACATCACATCACATACAAAATTGGAAAAGTCGTGGTGGAATTCATAATTATTCAAGGATTATATTATATATATATATATATATAACTGAATAAATTGTTGCGACATTGATAAATGGTAGATTTTTATTGGTTATTTTTTATGCAATTAATTTATTTGACAATTAAAATACTATTAATTGTATTGAATTTTAATGCAATACATTAAAAGGCCATGAAGCATGTTCTATGTCAATGTAACATAAAAACATATTCAGTGTAAAAATCAAACAAATATTTATGTAATTTTCTTTGATAATTTTTTCCTACTAATTATTGGAGATGGTTCACATATTTGGTAAGTAGAACCGACCTTTGCCCTGTTTTTCAAGGTATCATATTTCAATCAATTGGTGACCTTTTGTCCTTTTTTTTAAGGTGATGAAATGATTCTAGTTTGATCAAAGTTTTTTGTTTGGCTTATTTCTTTTTATAAATTATCAAATTGCATATTAGCCCATGACCATGTGAAGCACTGGATTTACCCTAATATCTATTATGATTGAATGCCATGTGTTTCATTTTATATTTTGAATACTTAACTATTACTGTAATCTTGAAATAAGGATAATATTTTTTTAGTTGTAATAATGAGAGTAGTTCGTAAGTTTTATTGTTTAACTTTTACGAGTGTATTGCAAATGTTCAGATTTAAAAAATAGACAAAAATTACTCAATAAATTTAAAAGTTCTAAATTTAATTTTTATAATTTTAATAGTCATGTCTATACCATACTTGTCCCAATTTTTCAAAACTTGACATATTTCATGTTCATATCATGTCTTTAAAGATTAAGGCTCTGTTCTTTTCGTGGGTAAATTGGGTGGGTAAAAGGGTGAAATAGGTTGAAGTAGGTTGAAGTTGGTATTTTTTTTTGAGGTGGATTGAAATAGGTTAAAGTAGGTTGATGTTGGTTGAAGTGGGTTGAAGTTGGTATATTTTTTATGTGGTGGGTTGAAATAGGTTAAAATAATAAGAATGTAACTAATGTGTGATAATTTATGAAGTTATCGAAATTTTGTGAAATTTTTGTTTATTATTTTTTATTTTTTATTTTTTATTTTTTATTTTTTATTTTTGTATTTTGTATTTTTATTTTTATTTTTTATTTTTTATTTTTCGTTTTTCATTTTTCATTTTTTATTTTTTATTTTTTATTTTTTATTTTTCATTTTTCATTTTTTTATATTTTATATTTTATATTTTATTTTTTATTTTTCATTTTTCATTTTTTTATTTTTCGTTTTTCATTTTTTATTTTTATTTTTATTTTTTATTTTTATTTTTTATATTTTTTATATTTTTTATATTTTATTTTTTTAAGTTTTACTTTTTATTTTTTATTTTTTTATTTTTTATTTTTGTATTTTTCATTTTTCATTTTTCATTTTTTATTTTTTATTTTGTATTTTGTATTTTGTATTTTGTATTTTGTATTTTGTATTTTTTTATTTTTATTTTTTATTTTTTATTTTTCATTTTTCATTTTTATTTTTTAAATTTTATCTTATTTTTTTATTTCTAATTTTTTTATTTTTTATTTTTTATTTTTATTTTTTTATTTTTTAATTTCTTGGTTCTTATTTTTTATTTTTAATTTTTTAAATTTTTTAGTTTTAAAATTTTTAATTTTTAATTTTAAAATTTTTATTCAAAAAATAAAAAATAAAATTAAAAAATAAGAAATAAAAAGTAAAAGATAAAACAAACATCATAAAAAATACAAAATAAAAAATAAAAAATAAAACCAAGAAATTAAAAAAATAAAAAATAAGAAAATAAGAAAATAAAAAACAAAAATAAAAATAAAAATAAAAATAAAAATAAAATAAAAAATAAAAAATAAAAATAAAATTAAAAATAAAAATAAAAATAAAAAATAAAAAACAAAAAACAAAAAACAAAATATAAAAAATAAAAATAAAAATAAAAATAAAAAATACAAAATAAAAAATAAAAAATAAAAAATAAAAAATAAAAAATACAAAGTAAATAATAAACAATAAAAAATAAAAAATATAAAAGTATGAGCATAAATTTCACAAATTTCGATCACTTCATAAATTATCACACGTTAGTTACATTCTCGTTATTTTAACCCACTTCAATCCACCACATACAAAATAAACCAACTTCAATGCACTTCAACCTACATCAACCCACTTCAATCTAGTTCAACTTATTTCAATCCAATTCCAAAAAAAAAAAAAATACCAACTTCAGCCTACCTCAACCTACCTCAACCTACTTCAACCGACTTCACCCTTTTTCCTACCCATACTCATAAAAACAACAGGCCCTAAATTTTATATGCTACTTTACTAATTATTAAAATTATGAAGGGGTGGATTGAAGTTGGTTGAAGTGGGTTGAAGTAGGTTGAAGTAGGTTGAAGTGGGTTGAAATTAGTATTTTTTTTTAGGTGGGTTGAAGTAAGTTGAAATAGGTTGAAGTAGGTTGAAGTGGGTTGAGGTCGATAAATGTGGATTGACCCACGAAAAGAACAGAGCCTAAGGCTTGATTTAGCGCGCAAACAGTTGTTAGCTGTTAACCGTTTGAATCAGTTGTTTGTGGAAAAAATATTTGGTAAAGTTAGCTATTTTTAAGAAAGATGTTTGGTAAAATCTTATTTATATCTTTATATCTAAATTACTTCTTTTTTTTTAATCAACTAAATTGCTTCTTAGTATAACATATTTTTTATTTATTGGTCAATTTTTTTTAAAAAAGAATTAAATTGATATCATATGTACAAATTGATTTCATTTATCATCACAAAAAAAAAAATTGATAAAACTTTGCTTTCTTACTAAATTCTACATAACTTGTATTCATCAGCTATCTTATTTCTTTTTAATTTGTATTTATGTAAATGATGTCAGTATTTTATCTTCATTAGGTTCAATTCATGCAAAATATGGTCTCAGATGTTACTGTTTTGCATCAATCCAAAAGCACATTGCCTAGGTAATCGAAAGGGAGACTAAATAATCTAAAGTATAAATACCAAACATTCATAGAGGTGTATGGTGAGAGAACCAAATAAGTTTGATGTAATATACTTGCAAAATTAGAAAATTTACACCAAAAAGTACACTACTTGGCTAAAAAATTGCAAACAATGAAAAAGATAATATAACTTCAATTGTTTATTTTTATCTCAAAAAATAAAAATAAAGGAAATACCTCTACTCTTGTTAATCATCAAGATCTAACTAGGTTCGAATGCTACCAGTATAAGCCTTCAAGCAATACTTTATGATACTATATACTCCTTCTATTTCGTAAAAACAAATATTATATACATATAATTTAATGATATATAGTGTAATTTGTTTAAACTCTTTGGTAAATTTGTCATTTCAATAAAGTGCTTATTTAAAAAGGCTAATGGAAATAGTATTTTTCAAAAAAATTATTTGGGATCAAACAACTATTTCAAACAACTGCTTACCAAATACCTATTTAGTTATTTGATTTAATCAAAACAGTTAAAACACTAATGTAATTATATAAATATCCCCCAATCACATAACACCACATCACCATGTCATCAATTTACCAAATGCCTACTTAAGGGCCTGTTCTTTTCGTTGGTCTTTTTTAATTTATCAACTTCAATTTACTTCAACCAATTTCAACCAATATCAATCCACTTCAATAAAAAAATACCAACTTTAACCCATTTCAACCTATTTGAACCCACTTCAACCAACTTCAATTCACTTTCTTCAAATTTTATTTTCACTATTTTAACTAACTTCAAAAAATATACCAACCTCAACTCACTTTAACCAAGTTTAACTAATTTTAACGAAAATATCAACTTTAATTCGCTTCAATTTACCTCAACTAACTTAAACTTTTTATCAGTCTCAATTTACCGACGAAAAGAACAGGCCCTTAATCCCGCCAACCACATAATACCACGTTACCATGTCATCAGTTTTTGGAAAATAATCCCCCCTCGGCCGCCTAGAAGGAAAACAACCCCACTGTCACACGACCAAGCGCAGTACGTATTTGATTTTGAGAACATTAACCAATCAAAATCGGAGAAAGAAGGGTTTTGCAGGCGGCAGGCGCAACTCATGAACCACGGCTGTAATGTACATCATACAATGTGAAAAATGTGTTTATGACTACTATAATTGGTGTAAATCATTTGAATAACCCCCCAAAAAAGTTTAGTCATTTTAATTCCATTACAGAAGATTTAATATTATTACGCGGTTTTTGTTTCCATTTTGTTTTTTGGATGGGTTGCAAGGATGGTGTCTTAAAAACATTTTAACCCTTTTATATTGAAATTGTATTCCTTTAAAAAAAAATCATTTCAGTAATAACTATATATAAAATTAAGTAACTTTATATATTTTTGTCAAGTATTATAGTTTTATTATTTAGCATACTAGTATGGACCTGTACTTTGTACGGGACATTTTTTATTTTGAAAAATCTATTTTCAAAAAGTTATACTATTTTGTTGTAATTGAAATATATAATAATGACTTCTTTAAAGCATAATTTAGGTTTTATTGTTATTTTGGCATTGATGAAACTATATCGACAAGATTTTATTATTAACTCTTGGTTATAAGTCCAATATGTATGTTTTTACTCTAAAAAGCTGTTAACGTTGACTACATTTTAATGCTCAAAAGAGTGCAAAACACATATGTAAACCAAACAACTTTTTTTTCAAGATGTTGATCATATTTACTTGGTAATATTGAATTCAGTAATTTTTATCAAGTACATGGGTGATAAAATTAATTAATTAATAGCTTCATAAATTCTTGATCAAGGCTAATATTGTCCTTTCAATCATTCATAACTCAACATCTCAAATTATGAAAGTTTCAAATTTTTGACTACATATACATTAAAATCTGCACCAAATAAATGATATTACAAAGAGTGTTATTGGGTATAGGATCTATTGAAAACACCTCTATAAAGAGTTTTACTAAATTGGCATAGAGACTCTTGAAGATGTCTCTAATTTCCGCAAAGATTAGT
Source organism: Carnegiea gigantea (assembly GCA_029747015.1). Taxonomy (NCBI): domain Eukaryota; kingdom Viridiplantae; phylum Streptophyta; class Magnoliopsida; order Caryophyllales; family Cactaceae; genus Carnegiea; species Carnegiea gigantea. The sequence continues at coordinate 52,386 of JAKOGI010000546.1, read as the reverse complement.
CACTTGAGTACTAACGGTTCACGTCTTGTGAATTTAATATTCTATCATATGAAAGCCAACATAAGACTGAAATATGCAATTACATTAATTTATGATATCTAACAAAACTAAATTGGAAATAATAAATTGCGCTAAATTATGCTAAAGGTGAAGAATACTCCCTAGGTTCACAAAACTGAAAGCGAGTTGTATATTATCTGGTTGAATCGTGCCTTAGCTTGCTCGTTCTGATATTTATAGCTGGGATTCATCTTGTGTCCCTAATTAGCTAATTGTTTACTGAACAATGTTACATATAATAGTGGATCAATAAAAGGTGATTGAATTTGTCCCCAAAAAAATAAATAAAATAGAAACACAAACTTATAGACACAAAATGTAATTGGATACTTAGTCCATGCCAACTGCCTAGCTACCTAACATAGACCCATTTTTGTATGTTCAAAATGCCAATTTCGGTGAACAGAAAGCATACATTCTTAATTACACAAAGTCAATCAAGAAATGAGAAAATTAAAAGGCTAGTGACATACCTTGTCTTCATTACCCCTAGGTTCAATATCGATTTTCTTGGCTTTACAAAGTACAAAGTCTAACCAACATGTATCTTTCTTACATGTTATAAATTTAAGCACATAAATTGTAAGAAGATGCTAATGAAGCAAAAAATAAACCCAAAGAATACAAATTCTGGTATATAGAAGGAAAAAGAAAGACAAACCTACAGCCCAAAAAAAAAAAAAAAGCTAGAAGGGCAAAACATTATCAATAAATATTCATATCAAATTGACTCGTCCACAATCGAAATGATATTTCTTGAACCTTAATTTCAAAAAAGCAACCAACTGTTTATGTCATAACAAGAACTTGAGTATAAAAATACAAAAAGGTTTTATAGTTTGGGAGAAAGGCCATGAAAACAAAGAAAAGAGACCAAGAGCACCTACCATTATAAAGAAAACTTATAGAATATAACAATTTAGTCAATCAATCATTACACATACATGTTTAATGAATAATAGAGTCTACTAATATGCCATGTAACTATGTAATTTATATCCCCTTAATCTCATCCTCAAACAATAAATGATTGGTTACGGTAAAGAAAGTAGTAAAGATGTTCACATTTTAGAAAGGAGTGAGAAGGTTATTCAAAAAGAGGGAAATAGAGAGACCTCAAATTGAAAATAAACAGGGAAAAAAATTTAGAAATAAGGCTTGCTACATTGAAAAAAAATCCATTGCCTTGCAATGGCTTATGACACCAAGAAATATTTACAAAATTGAACAAACAAAGCAAAATTAAACCATATTGATACCCCAACAAACTAAATCTGAAAATTTTGAAAGATCAACAAAAATGCTTAGTATCTCCGACGGAAAAATGGGAATATTCTGACGGAAAATTCAAACTCCGACGGAAATCACGACGGACAAACGCCCGTTGGGAATTAGCTCGCTGCAGATTACATTCCGACGGCGTCCGACGGAATTTCCGACAGCCATTTGTCAGGGTTTGCAGAATTTTGGAGGGAAATTTTTGAAAAAAAATTAAATTTTGAAAAAAAGTCCGACGGAATTTTCCTTCGAAAATTCCGCCGGAATTTTTTTTGTCTCAAAAAAAAGAAAAAATTTCATAACATGAATTTAAATTAATAATAACAATAATGTATTTTTTTAAGCTAATTATACATATATATGTGTGTTTAAAATTTTTTAAAAAATCTCAAACAAGATACATAATGACTTGCAAATCCTCCCTAAACTGAAAAAAAAAAATTCACTTTTAAAAAATTTTGCTCCTAAAAAAAACAAAAAGCTTACACGATCATCACATACAACATATATATATATATATATATATATATATATATATATACAAAAATAAATTTTACAACATAATTAAACATAATTATTTAGTATAAATTATATACTCACTAATAACACAAATAAAAAAATTTATATTTATATTTAGTTCACATTTTACATTCCCATATTTCTTGAAAAAATAAGTGCTAAATCTAAAATACAATAATGCAATTAAACATATATGCTAAAAAACAAATTTAACATAACTATATTATTTGTCAAAATAAATGTAGTTACAAGCGGCGGAGGGGCGGCAGCGAGGCGGCGACACAGGCGGTGGCACCATTAAACCAATTCATGACAAATTAACCACCATAAAAAACTCAAATAACTTAAATATTTCAATTTCAAATAGCAAATTAACTCAAAATAAATAACTTACCATTAAATTACAGGCGACAACACCAAATCTTTCCGATCACCGGCCACCGGAAACCACAAACACCTCCTCCTTCTCTCTCTTCCTTGCTTCCTCTCTCTCTCTCTTCCTTGCCCACTCTCTCTCTCTCTCTTAACGGTGCAAATGAATGCAAAATTCCTCCAAAACTCTTAAAATACGCTCCGAAAATTTTTTGAATCGCGCGCTCGAAAATTCCGACGGAATTTCCTATGGATTCCAACGGAATTCAGTCGGAATTTCCGTCGGAAATTCAAAATTCCATCGGTATCCATCGGTTTTTCCCTCGAAATGTCTGACTTTCTCCTACGGAACATTGCGCCATCACTTTTTCCGTCAGAGATCCGCATCATTTTTGAACTTCATAAGCTACTGAATAATTAATTACAATGGAGATATGCCCAGAATTGGTATAAGAAGGCAAACACTTATCGACCTCTTCTCCCTCCGAACATGGACTTCGCTCAAAATGGTTGGTTATAGAACGAAATGCAACTATACTAACTAAAAATGGAAATTAATGGTTGCATAAGTAATTTCTAGATTATGCCCATTCATACATTAAACATCCGAACCACTCATTAATTAGCCACTATTCCATGAGTGATTCAACTTCATAGGTGGAGAAGGAAATTTCACATGGAAATAAATCTAAAGAAATTTTCTTGGGGGTGGGGGAGCTAATAACATAGATACTATAAAATTAAAAAAAAAAATTCTGTAAAGAACAATAGACGACTCAAAAGGATGAATTAATTCAAATAAGAAGAAACGATTTAAACATTCTATACGCAAAGTAATGATTACACATTTAATATATGTTTTACCTTATCCATTTTTTTTTTTTTCATTGAATCAATATCAAGTAGCCACTTGCTCATCAAACCTACACTTACGGTTCTTGCAAGAGCAACATACGCCAAGTTAAAGATCAACAACATCCAGCAAACCACTAAAAGTCTAAAACCCATGTTTGGAGGGGAAAGAGGATAAAAACGAATAAAGAAAAAATAGAATCACAAGGTGAACCTTACCCTTTGCACCCAAACAGAATTTACAAATCTTTTCTAATGATTATCTCCTTTACCTAAGACCCTAGGAGTGGCCTAATGATCTAAAATGAGTTTGTGCTTTTTTTTATTTAAACTGAAGGGCGAGCGGTTTACCTAGAGAAACGTGAGAAGATCAATTGCCACTTGTTTGTGAGAGACATATTTGGAAAACGACGTGTGAAGCGGGGATTTGGGAAAGTTACAACCGATTGCTTTTCTTGTTGACAAATACTATAATTTATTAGCATAAATCTTTACACCTTTTATTGGCTGTATAATTTTTCTAAGCTAATTATACCCCCTGAAACACATGGTCACAGTCGCTTATTCTCTTCTCACATGTAGAAAATGATGTATCTTGTACAAAATATATGACCAGTTATCATAGGATAACTTTTGATCTCACCTTCCTTCCTGCCAAGAGTAGAAATGACAAGGGATTAAGCGTAACTAAAAATAATAATTTTTATTGCACCAATAAAAATTATCTTCAAAAATTTGTAATGCAATATAATTGAATTTACTGCAAGAACAGATATACAAATATCAAAATAAATAATTTAACTTATACCTTAACCAAATTGAGTTCCTCCAATCAATCTATCTACATTCTTCAACTACTTCCGACCTTGATCAAATCCCATCTTTCCTTCGACCAAGAGTAGAAAATTGACAAGTGATTAAGTGTAAATGAAAATAATTTTGGTACCTCTTGTGCGTTAAGATGAAATTTCCTCCAAGAACAAATATACAAACATTAAATTAAGTAATCGAACTTATACTTGACTTCCTTGCCATTATCGATCTATCTACAATCTTCAATTACTCTCAATTCCTGATCAAGTGGGCATAGCAAAAACCAAATGAAGTTAATCAAATGGAGGAAGTAAACCTCTAACTACAAACCCAAATAAAATTTTAAGAATAAAAAGTCCTACTATGTTATAAAAGTCAATGAAAATAATTAAATCCTTCTACTTAACCAAAAAAACTAAAAGAAATGAGGTCAACGACATTCAAATTCAAATAAAGATGGAGAGACCATGTTAGAATCAAAGCTCCGATTGTTCTGCTTGATGAGTTGGTGAAACAAATGACTACATCATTTCTCTCATTCTTAGCTCATGTTCGTTTGCCATTAATGCCCACAAAGATCGAAATTTAGTGGGAAGGCCTCCTATAGTCGTAACAGAACAACCACATAGAAATAATGATGATTATATTAATAGAGATTAAATTAACGATCACATCATGAATTGAAGGTGATATTGGGAACTACTTCTGGGTAGTTACAAGGATAATATTATCATTCTAGGATTTTAAATATACATTCGACATATAGCCTTTGTGGTTTGCCAGCATGCAAGGAGCTCTAACCTTCCAGACCAAAGTAAAAGAAAGAATGACCCTTTCATTCTTCAGTAAAGCTGAAATGAACATAGCTAATATGAAACTGTTGGATTAACTACAGTCAATCAAAGCACACTTACCTTGGTCAAATGTGCATGTTATACATACTCAAATTCTACCAATGCTCATGTGGAGCATTAATTTTGTGAACAATATAACACTGTAAATAATGTAGTACTTACCCCATTGTCAGCCATTGCCTTCTAGGGAGCTTGGTATATTCTTGCCAATCCATAATCAGCAATTTTAGCAATCCCTTGCTCTTCTCCTTCAGCCATAACCTATAGAAGAGACAGACAATAGAACAAAAATAATATGACAAGTCATTAGTGCAAGTTTCCCAGACATATACTGAAAAATGTCAAAGATAAAAGAAAACTATATCAAGATGTTTGATGGCTTTAGATCTCGACGAATTATCCAATTACTGTAGCAAATAAGTCATCAAAATTGAGTTTTAAGGCACATAATAAGTATGTGAACATCTCTGCCATAGTTTTACTCATACCTAAGTAGATAATTTAGCCCATCGAGTAACTGCCAAAGAAGTGGTTTAACAGTATACTGATTGATTGCTTGGTTCAACTTGCCCATGTGATATCTAATTATCTCCTGCCATGTAGTGAACTACTATTATTCCTCTTCTCGGAATAGGAAAGAACATACCATCTACATATATCATTTTAAAATTGGAAATAAAGAAAAGATAGAGCGCCTTTATATATGCAAATGTTGAAGTCACAAAATACAACCAAAGGAGAAATAGGATACCCGCATATAGATCATGCTTAACATAGTCAAAGGCCAGGTACAATGACATATCTGCATGATTGAAAGATAAGGCACTCCCGACAATCCATGACAGCATCCCAATGCTTTCCAGCATTCATCAACTGGCTACCCATTTCACAGGACCCCACGTTCATCTCTATAAATCATACAATGAGTTCTACACTCCATTGATGAGTTTTTTGACCTCCCAAATGAAGAAAACAAAGATGGATCCTTCAATTTAGGGGAGGAGGAGGAGGAGGAAGAAGAAGAAGAAGAAGAAGAAGAAGAAAATGAGTCATCTTCCCTTTCTCTCTTCTCTCAGACCCAATTGATGACAACTACTCCAATTCCCCCCAATTTTTCACCCGATTTGGCAATTTCGGTGAGCAGAAGAATATGATTTTTGTTTAATTTTGTGATCTTAGGGTAGTTCAATTAATGGGTGGAGTTTATTGGTGTTTCTTTGAATAATTCTGGGGTAAGTTTGGACAGTAGAAACAGAAGGAAAATGAGATGATAGAGAAATGAAAAAACTCATATGAAAATGGGGGGGTTTTAGATTGTGATAAGGGGAGTTAGTTAAGAGAAGAGAGAAAGTCAGTGACGTGGGGGAGGAGGAGTATTTGGTAGTTTTAAAAAAAAATTTGTTATTATAGGTGAATGCTTATTCAAAATTTTAATTTTAATTTAGAAATATAAAAGTAATCTAACGGATAAGATTAAATTTTGATATTGCATCAGCGATTAAGGATGATAAGATTAAATTTTGATATTGCGTCAGCGATTAAGGATCTCTACTGCTTGAGATTTTAGAATTTGAGGCAAGAAGCTCTCTCAGCCCCTCACTCATTTTTTGCATTTATTATATAAAGATAATAGTATTTTAATTCTTTGAGTGTCTTTTATCATGTACACATTTCTTTTTTTTTAATTTTTCTTTATATGCTCTATACGATCTGTCAACTTCTACTCAATCAATTACGTAGAAATTAGACCTCAATTTGACGGTTAGGCTGGGTCCGTTGACTCCCTTGGATTATTTATAAGATTTTGATAAAACACAAAATTGATAAAATATTTTGATATATATGGAGTAAGAAAATAAGTTAATATGGGCTAAGGAAACATGCTAGAAAGAATCGTTGGCAAATAAATCTAATTTGATCTTATTATATAATTTTCAGGAGTATTACTTCAGTAATATTGGATTTTTGAAATTTAAATACTCAAGTTGGATCAAGCATCATTTTCTCTTTTCATATAACATTATTTAGCAAGGAAGAAACTTAAATATCATGCTTTACATATATGTGCATCATACTGATAAAGCAAATCATTTAAAGATCATGATTGTCTTTGTAGCCATACCAATATTACATCAACTTGGAAATAAATCACAAATTGATTTTAATTGATTCTCCATGGCTAAATCATGCCTAGCATCAATTGATTTGATTATGATTTGCTTGTGATCATGCTTGACATAACATCAAGATAATCACCTTGCTTACTATATTAATTGTCATTATGTTAACATGATGGATAACACTTGCCTTGTTTAAATAATATCTTGTGAATCATGTCAATAAGGGAAGTCAAGAGATTTGATTTTGTAAAGATCACATCTACCAAGCAATCAAATATATCACTTACTCAAATTTCGAGGTTAGTTCCTTGTTAGGACAAGCAAGCATGAATCAAAGAGACTTTATATATGAGAAGCTTGAAGCAAGCCATAGCAACCATTCAAGTGAAAAAGTGTTCAATTTACAAAGAGACTTACTCTTTCAAATATTGTATTGAGGTTAAAAATTGAATTATGAGAAAATATTCTTTATTAAGGAGTGAATTTCGGAGTTGTGAGGTCAACTTCCCAAGTTAAATCAAGAGGTTAATTTAAGATTGAGATCCTGAGAGTTCTGAGATCTTGTAATAGAGTTCATTCTAATAAGAAAAGTAGAGAATTGAGTTCCAGAGTTAGGTAACTCTAGGCGGATATCTAAACTTGATTGAGGTCCAACCTCGTGAAAATATCATTGTGCATTATCTTTTTTAAATTTCTATTTTAATTTGTGCATTTGTTTTATTTTTGCAACCACCCTTTTCACCCCCCTCTTGGGTGATCTAAATAAACCTTCAGGGTCTAGAGGAGGGTCATGAGGGTCGGTAGGTAAAGTTTTCTCGACCCTAACACTACCCGTTCCTCACGCTAGTTGACATACCCTTGAACCTAGCCCTGAACCTGCGGGTACATACCCTCAGGTGATCCTCAGACCTTCCTTATATAAAAAATAATAATTTTACTAACTTTCATTTTAACCATAAATTTCAACACTAGACATGCTATTGAATGAAAGATCGAGTGATGTAGAATACTCCAATGAAAAGTATGATAATTATAAATAACGCGCTTGGTTGTTAGTTCACTAAAACAATTACTATAAATATCAAAGAGGAAGTGTTAGACGGTTAAGAGTCAATGAGATATGGAGAGGTTGAGTAAGAGGCGGGCTAAGAGGAGATGAGAACATACAAATCCAAAATACTTTGAGCAAATGAACCCCAACGTCTTTTGTTTTGATTTTAAATTTTAATTTTTTTTAAAAAAAATGAAGGTCGGAGGATCAAAACCTCTATCCAAGCCCGGCCCTCATCATGGTCACCATGAATTTGAGGGTCAGGGCAGATCAGAGGTAAAACAAGCCGACCCTCCCTCTCATTAATTTTCTAGGGTCAGATCGGTTGGGACTCCGACTCGTTGATCAGATTTATTAAAAATGTGCTTAATAAATAGTTAGTTACATATATAAAAATAACACGTGTAAACTTAAAAAATTCAATAGATACAAAGATTATTCAACCAATAAAATAAATCTAAATGATGAAAACAATGTTATTGATAAGATATTTATAATTTCGATACTGGTATATTGTTTAACTCAATACTTACATCGCAGGAGGAATATAGTTATAAATTTGAGTGATTTCTGTAGAAATCTTTATATTATAACTAGTAGAATAATAAGAGGTTGGGAAATTTTCCCTCCTTCAAGTCTAAAATCCCATACAATCCCACCTATTCTTAACTTCCAGCTTGCCATTTAGAATTCAAATTTCATTTCAAATCATTCATCAACAAAATCAAAAATTAAAAACTAAAATGACCAAACCATTTCCCCTCAATCCTCTCTTTTCACAACTCTCAACTACCTTCCTAAAACTATGTTAAATTAAAATGAAAAAATCTCAACCACCCAAAAACTAATCCAATTGGATTTTCTTTTGCAACAGCTAAACAATCCCACATCAAATCCGATTAGCCACCCATTAATTATCATAGATTTAGCCACCCATTAATTATCATATAAGCTCTTATCAAAAAAATAAAAATAATCATATGAGGTAGTTAACATTCCCCTCCCTAGTGTATAACTAACTATAAATTAATATCAACACACCAACCCTTCACCCTATCCCTTAACTCATCATCTTCCATCTCTAAAAAGCATAAATGCGATAAACACACCTCAATTAGAGGGAGAAGATGAATAACAGGTTGTAGACTGAGGTTACGAATTGAAATCAAAAATTATAAAACACGTTATATGGCCTATGGCATTCTTTATCATTGATTTGAAGATCGAAAAGATATAAAGACGTTCAACCCAATTGTATACCACTTTTCCATATTTGATTGCAACCAGTTGCAGACCTTGATTTCAATAGCTTCGCATAGAAGAGGGTTGAAGATGAGGGAAAAAAAAAAAAAAAGGACGGAATAGAATTTTGAGAATATTAGCATGGATGCACCTGCAATCCAACCTAGGGTTAGTGGCTATAGATCAAATATGTATACAGATTATAGAACGAGGTTCATGTGGGATAGGAGTTATTAAATTCAATTTAGTTTTTTTAGTTCTTTATTGGAACATTTTGTTTTTTATCGATCAAATCTGAAGTTGAATGTATTTTACTCCAGTTATTACATCCTGTAAGAGAGGATGTTGAATATATATATGGGTGATTAGTTTCTTTCAACATTGATTAAAGTTGCATATATATACTCTTAAATATCTAACCATCTTTAAATAAATGTATTATCTTGTAATTACTTCATGTCATAAACCAATGCCATCTTTTGTTTTGAAGGCGTTTCATTGTTTTCTTCAAATGTTTACATTTGAGCTTTGTAGTTCTTTTTCTTCAAATGTTTTAAGTTTAAGGCGTTACCACATACGCCAGAATAATTTTTCCTTTCAAATATAAAATACACATACCACAAAATTTATGTATCATACATGAAATTTATTAGGCATAAAAAAAATTGCATATTCTTAAGTATTTGAGTATTTTAAAATAATTCTTTTTGTTAGAATTACTACATTTCATATACCCGTGCAAATTTTCATTCTATTTTAAACATGCCTTTTGTTTTCAAATGTTAAAAACTTTAAATTTGATAATATATACCATATACGTCAAAGTAAAATTTTCTTTTATTCTTTTAAACATGACATAGATATGATTAAAATTTTTGATATCATACATAAAAGTCAATAGTTGTGAAAAATGACGTTGTTTAATAATACGCTTAACTCAATTGGATTGTTTGGTACTTACACGAAGAGCTTCTCAATTTAGGTGATACACGCATATTCTACCTGTATTGCAAACTCAATTTTCTTATCGTGTAATATAAACAAGTAATTCCTTTTATATACTTTTTTGAATGAAAATTCCTTTCATATATTATGCACATTTTTATGCAGTCATTAAAATAATTCATAACTTTTACATCATATAAAATTATATGATTGGGATACATTAATTCCCAACAGAAATTAAAACTATTCTTTGTTTTATTAAGTGATAACAATAAGATCTTTTTCATTCAACAAAAGAAAAGCCATGATGTATAGGTACTCTAAAAATTATATTTCGTTATTTCAAATAAATGATTACAATGTCATGCTATTTTTCCTATTTTCAAAAAGAAAAAAAAAATATCTTTCAATTATAGTTTAATAATGTAAACATCCTCCCAAGAGAAAACACAATCTTAATTAGTATATATGTGTGTTGGATTTCATTAGAATTATTTTTTGAGAATATTTTATAAATAAACTTAGGATCCTAACGTTTAATTGAATTCACTAAATTCAATAACAAGAAGTTCATATTACATAATAATACTTAATTTTATCCACTTATATCAATTAAACACCTGTACAAGAGCACAGACACAAATTAGTAGGATTATAGTATAGGAATTGGGACTTCTAGGGTAATAATTGACATTTAGGATTTTCTTTGTTTTTGCAAAGGAAGGTGCATGCTGCACAATTTTTGTTTTCTCCCTCTTCTAATCCAATACTGTTCTTAGGCTTAATTATTCCTGATTATATTCAGGGGATAAGTATTTAAAGCACAATAATTACAAGTTAAAAAATTGAGCGTGCTCTTTTTTTGGTCTTGAATCCTATATTTCACAGGAGTTGAGCTACTGTTGATGCAATAAGGGGTAGAGCTTTCCCATCACAGATTTTCTCCATTCACAAGAATCGAACCCAAAACCTTGCCTAAGAAAAATAAGTGACAAACCACTTGAACCGATCTGTATTGGTAAAAATATCAAGTGTACCTAAGAGACAAGTGATATGTGAAATTCAAATATTACATAATTTCCATGACAGACAATAATAAAAAGTTGTTGACATCAGAAATTCAATCATAGAACACTCATCAAAATATTTACATATGAAGTTAGAATCTTGGTTCAGCACCACAATGATTACCCCTCAAAATTGAACCTTTTTTTTTCTTTTTTTTGGGCATATGAGAGCAAATATAGATTTGGGTTTGGAAGCCAAGAGTCAACCATATTTTTATGTCATAAGTATTAGAATGATAAGTGGTTGACAAACTTTTCATCCTTCAATTCTAAAATCCCATACGATCCCCGCTATTGTTAACTTCAAGCTTGCCTTGTGGAATTCAAATTTTATTTCAAATCATTTATGAACAAAATCAAAAATTAAAAACTAAAATAACCAAGCCATTCCCCCCTCAATCCTATTTTTTTCACAGGTCTCAACTACCTCCCCTAAAACCATGTTTAAATTAAAATGGAAAAATCTCAACCACCAAGAAACTAATCCAATCGAATTTTCTTTTGTAACTGCTAAACAATCCTACATCAAATACAATTATCCTTGCCAATCACATATTTAGCCACCCATTATCATATGAGACTTTATCAAAAAAATTAAAAATAATCATCTGACGTAGTTAACATTTCTATATCCTCTTATATCAATTAAACACCCGTACAAGAATATGGACACAAACTAGTTTTATGAATTAGAAAATTTTCAAAACTACTGCTTCTCTGGAATTAAATAATCCCAAATTACTCTCCCTATTTTTCAAAATGATATTCTAAATAAAAAAGAATTTCAAAACTATTTTGGTCTTAATAACTAAGTCGCCACTAATTCCCAGCCTACTTTCACAACTCTCAAAATTGAAATTTTCAATCTAGTTTAAAATTCGTTTAGGCAAATTGCCAATCAAGTTAAACTTAAATTTTTCACTGGAGAATTTTTTCTCTACAAATAAAAATATGGCTATTTGTTTTCTCAAAGCTTTTTTATAAAATCTTTTACTCCTAATTTCAGTCTCTTTTTGATGAAATTAAAGATTTGACTAGCTAGGAAGTTATATTTGTATCAAGTTATATACTATATTTTGATACTAGCTCAACTTGAATCTGTTGTTAAAGGAAATTAAATAAGCCTAAAATGAAGAGTTGAATTTGTTGTTATATCTTCCGTCAAGAAGGTAGAAACATAGTTTGGGACTTAAATTCAAAGGGAATCAATTTAGGACAGTTTTTTACTTTAAGAGATTACCTTAAAAATGTTAGATTTTGAAGATTACGTAAATCTATATCTGACAATGCTAAAATAGGATTGAGAAATTTAGGAATTGATATATATAAAGAGATATGACAACTGCTTTCTATATATAAGGAGAGAATACCCGCATTAAGAACTATAATAGGAGAAACAATATTTTGCCTCTAAATCCTTATGCTTCTTTGTATTTCTCCCTCTTCAAATGAGATATCAATTACAATTGAAAACGTAACAATTTATAAACAAATTTTCAACTAAAAAAGGAAACTTCTTTTACTACTCTTTTCTTGCTTCTATAAATTTAATAGACTATTTTATTTCAAAGCCAAAATTATGACTTTACTAATTTTAACAAAAATTTACAAGAATTAGTTTAGGAATTAAGTTTAAAAGAAACATACTTTGAGAATTTCTTTATTTTAGAAGAATATTTGTGAAGATCACCCTATAATTCAAAATATTTTTCTCAATCACATAAATTCAGAAGATAATAGAATTAAAATCTAATATGTATCAAATAGTATAACTAATGAACGTTTCATCTAAATAAAAAATGAGCTTGACTAGGTTGAGCAAACGACAAGCCTATTCTTAATCCATCGCATATTAGACCACTTTTATAAAGAAATAATCTTAAAGGCCTATGTGTTGCATGAGTTTTGCATTTGTATTCATTTATTTTTATATAATAACCAAAAAATTTTTGTTATTGTGAGGTTATCATCAATAATTTAATTCAATATAAACATTCAAAATTATACGGCATTGTCTTTTTGACATCCTATTCATTGTGAAGTTCATTTTTTTGAGAAGTACAATCGTAGATGGATGGAGAGTGGTGAAGGATGCGTTGTCTCTGTAAGTTCTGGTGGAAGGGAAAGAAGACAATATTACATAATTTTCACACCAGGAAATTAGTTTATAAATAATTAAAACTTTATCAAATTAATATCATTTGTTATATTGTTTTACGTTACAATTGAAGAATATTCCATTAGCTTTAATGGCATTAAGGTTAACTCACTTATACTCATAACCTAGAAAATTCACCAACTAAAAATAAAAACCCTAGATACTTTAAACAATTAATAATCATTTAAGTCTTAGATTAATAGTGTCTAAAAATTCAAAAAATATGTTATCACTTCCTCACACCGTCACACGAATAAAGCATGTTCTTTCCTGCCCATTTCATAATGAAATAATATCGCATTTACCCCACATCTTTCACCGCGATAAAATGTACAACGTTTTTTTTTTTTCTCTTTTTTTGGGTCAGCAATGTACAACGAATCTTACTGTGTCAAGTGAAGTTTTCTTATCATTGATTGAGTGAATTATCAATGAACAAGGGGAAACTTAAGACAACATTGACTAAACCAACAAGGTAATTATGCCTATTATGGAGCAGTTGGGATTTCCACGAGTTCTATTAAACAAGGGTTGCGTTTAAGAAGCCATAGCCGTCCATCGGTTGGGCCGGAGCTATACTATGATTAGGCTGTAACTGTTTGACAAAATTAATTAATTACTGACTTAGTGCAAATTTGAACTTTAGAAAAATTCATTAATGACAATTCGATTTTTCTTAAGACTCCATTTGATCTTTAGAAAATTTAATGGAAAGAAAAGTTGAAGGGAAAAAAAAAAAAATGAAGGAAACCGAAGTAGGGAGAAAATGAGTTCTTTTCTCTTATTTGGATTGAAGAAAAAATACAAGAATTTCGACGAGTAATTTGAATGTTGATGAACTATTTGAATATGTTGATGTCATCTAAGCAATGCAATGTTGAAGGAGGTTAGGAATTTTTCTCAAACTTTCCTCACAATTTTATGAGAAAAATTTTGTCATTTATTTCTAACAATTTTTCCGCCTAACTTTCCTTCATATTTTTTTCTTTGTGATTTTTTCTAAACCACATGCACAAAAAAAAGTAACTTTTCCAAATTTTTTTCTTTCGATCAAATTTTTTGAGATCCAAACGGAGCCTAAAAGTTGACATGTAAATTTGCCTCCCAACAAATTCTTAAAATTATGGAAGTTTATTTCAAGGAAAGTAACTTCTTTCTCACAGTTCTTTACCAAACACTATAGTTAGAAGAGGTTGATCAAATTATTACAAAAAATTATTGTAAAATTTTTATCAAACCCAACCTAGATTCTTTACCCAAATTGTAAAGTAAAATTATGTGAGCTAGCTCTTTTCTTAGTTTACAAACGTGAGCCATCAGATTTTAATTTTTTTAAGCATACCCTATTTGCATTAATTATTACGCGATTTAACTTTTCATAAAATAATGTTTAATCCCCAAATTATGATAATATTTCCCACTGTTGAATTTTTGAATTTGCAAATAAAGGGGTTAAAAAATTTAGCAGAAATAAGAGAAAATTAAGAAGAATAAGAAATAAAATTTGATATTTTTTGCGAATAATATCATGAAAATTAAGAAAAATAAATTATAAATAAATGAATTGTATACTATACATTATTCAAAAATAAGACCATGAACCATATAATAATGAATAAAATTTAACGAGCTATAAAAAATTAAAAAATTTCGCTAGAAAAGTTAATAAATATTTCGAAAACGTGCTCTCATATGATTACTGGAATTCATAAATTTCTTTATAATATGCAATAAAACTCTATACGTATCTGGGCACCACTAGGGTGTGCAAAAAAAAAATTAAAACTAAAAACCAAAAAATCGGTTAATTGAACTGAAAAAAAAGTTCAAATTTCGACTTAGTTTTGATTTAGCTAGTCTAAAAGAAGTTGGTTTATTGTTAGTTTATTCGACACAGAAAATTTAAGCATTTGTTTAGAAATTTCAAAATGAAGCATTTTTTTAAAAACTATTTCTTTGTTTGTGAACAGTTCACCCATAATTGAATCGAGAAAAAGCAAGCTCAAAATCCTAAGTATAATAGTAGACTTGGGTTAGAGCTTAATTTTTCTTTAAGATTTTGATTTTTTTTATAATATTAGTTATATTAGATAAAAGAAGATATTATAAGCGATTTTTGATGTTCAACTGTTTTTGTGATTATGATTTTTCTAGTGTATTGTTTTTAATATTTAATAGGGTTTAGTATTTATTATTTATGTTTTGATTCCGCATAACTTATATTAAACTCCTTTATTTGGCACTTGTATTTCATAATTTTCACAATGTTGCTAATAAAAAAATTTTCAATTTTGTTTTTTTACCATTTTCTTCTTTTCCAACATTGTTATGACTTGAAGCTTTTTTTTTAAAAAAAAGATCAAATCGTAAATAGGAAGACCTTTTTGAAATTTGAGTGAAAAGTTGAAGAGGGCAAAAATTAGAGTTTTTTAAAAATAAAACGTAGCCATTTAAATTCGGTCACAATCTTCCAGTGATTTTGACGGGTTCCGTCAAAATATGCACAACAATTTAAATTTTGACCGACAATTCCGCAAAATGCAACATATTCCTTCAAAATTCACTTCGAGATTTGTGCACACTGTTCACAGCTTTTTAGCCAAAATGGATCCCTTTCCGTCAAAATTTCCGTCACACTTTTTGACGGTCTAATCTCCCATAAAAAATTTCAGTCAAAATCAGACATTTATCTTGTCATACCTTTTTGGCGCCCCATTGCTTCTCGTTGCAATGGCAGAGTAATACTCTACTTCAATTTCAGAAAATTGTACATACTTTTTCTTTATTTTTAACGAAAGAAAAAATCTTTATTGAGTTAAATATATGTAAGGAAACTTATGAAATGTATATCAGATAATTATTAAAGAATATTAAGTTAGACATTTAATAGTGTTATGTCAACCAACTTTTGACATAAAAAGTTTGACAACTAAATTAAAAATCATAGATACTTTAAACACTAATTAGTTAAATTACTCCTTGTAAGTACCAACTTTTTCCTATAAAAAAAACGTAGTTGATACACCTTAAATTCAACAAATCAAGGCTAGTCTAATAAAAAACATCAGCAACAGCAATGACAAAATCGATGACTAGGGGGTGTTTATTAGTTCACTTAATAAAGTATTTCTTCTGAAAGGTGTTACCATTCATATAGATCGTATATAATCACATCAATCTACAGTTAATTCAATGAATTTGATTATTGCTTACATAATAATGATAATGTATATCTTGGGCCGACAAGACAATTGAGCTAATTATTGAAATGTTTGACAATAACTTGGCATTCAATTCCTCGTCAAGATTTAAGTTATCTAGGCGTTCAAATCGGGAGTGTTCACCTACTAACATATATACTACGAAATAAAATTTAAACAATGGACGAAAAGTTATAATAGTCTACCATTACAGTTGTCCATCACATTCTTTCACGTTTTGGAATAAAATTATGATTGACTTTTGCTAAGAATAGTAGATTCACCCTCATCCGCCCTTCTATTTGACACTCGTTAATATTAGAACTGATTTCATTACTACTTGCATGCTTTTTTTTGTTGCTTTTTTTTAGTTTGTTTCTTTTTCAAGTATCGTAAAATGGAACTAAATCGATGTATATTAAACTAGACCAAGGAAAGGAAAAAAAAGAGACAAAGAACACATAACCAATTAGTACATAATACATTGCAAGATAGAATAGACTCATTAAGAAAGCAATTAAGCAATTGTAATTAGCTATTAAGCAAATTCAATCTGGCAATCTCCATAACAGCATAGAGTCGATCAAATGCAAGGGCACACAACCAAGTAATCACTAACAAAGCAAAGGAAAAAACAATTGTAAGAAAGAATTTGAACTACTAACCAAAAACTTATAGCTAAAAAAAGCAACAAAGAAACAAAACCCACGAAGACTCCCCATAAACAAAGGGGAAACCCTAAGAATGCCGTCAAAACCGTCAATTTAGAAGGACAACTTCCACAATCTCACAACCCCAATTCAAATGAAGAACCCCCATGAACACCCAAAAGGCATATGGTAAATCACTGGAACAGCAGAAAGTTCATAATAGACAAAATACAAACTTACCAGAATTAGATCATGAATTTTACATCCCAAACTAGTCATCTTCTTCTTAAAGACATGAGGTTGCATTTGAACACCACCTTCTTTCTTGGGATGAATAATAAGCAAACGCCCAATTTCCTCATAACTATTTTCCCCGATTTAAGCTAATTCCAAGCAAAAACAATGCAATGAAAAAGGGCAAAGAGTGCCTACCCGTTGCTGTATGAGATAAGCTTGAACGAATCGATGAACCAGAAATATTAACCGATGGCTACTCAGAACAGAACAGAATAGAATAGAAGAAAACAAAATCAACATGCAGAACAAAACACAAAAAATCAATAGCTTAGTTTTGGCTATTTATGTTCGAAACCTAACCTGAGACTTGAAGGTTGACTTGGGCACTTGGCAGACAGCAGCAGACTATTAGAAGGGCAAGGTTCTTTGGCCGGTGAGGCGTAGTGACTCAGCATGGGGGCGGTGAGGTTCAAGCAGCGAAGCCTGGCCTGAGGGCTAAGCTCTGGGCAGAGCGGTAGTTAAAGTGAAAAACTGGAGTGGTCCGAGTTGAGGTTTTATTTTTCAGTGACTGATGCACGGCTAAGTCAGCCAGAGTAAAGAAGGCGAGCACCGAGGAGTCGAGTAGGTGGCGAACTGGTGACTGTCAGTGGAGTCATCACTCATCGAGGAGAGCTCAGAGGAGCGAGAAAGGTGAGTGCTCGAACTACTAGCCAGAAACGTGAGTTGCGTTCATCCAATGTTTTTTTTTTTAAAAATGTTAGGAGCTGGCTTTTAGCTATTGGACCAGTCCAATTACAAGGTCGAAGCTAATCAATGTTTAATGGTAAAGGGTTTCTTTTTGGGCTGGTTTTTGGGGTGTTTGTTAGTAATATATATGCAGGCTTCAAATTAGCTAATAAGATATTTTTTTTGGGGTAGGGTGTCCTTGGACACCCCTACCTAGCCATAGATCCAACCCTATTTAAGCCTAATAAGCTCAGAGATGTCATGATGCGCCAATCTTGCGGAGAGATAATGACCTACAACTATTTTCTTTACAATCTGTAATAGCTTTTAATTTTTTAGTGATTAATATAAAAAACTATCATTGCTTTTTTTTGGATAAAAAATGAGAATTTTCATTCAACTTAAACTGGATTCATATTAAAAGCATCACGAACAACCAGATTACAGATACAATCTGGACCCTCATCCAACAATACTCGAGCATTCAAATCAAAGGGTTGAATATAAGCTAGAGTGTGAGCTTTCCTGGTTGCTGTTCTCTTTACGTACATGACGATATGCACAAAACTGAAAATAACTAACTAAATCTCAGATATTCTGAATCAGGAGCCCTAACTCAGTATGTGGGAACTTATTTCTTGAGTTTCGAAGTTAGATTTTGATAGTCTTCTTCCACAATAATAGATGAATAACCATGTATCTTTTACCCGTGTATATACAAATTTTGAGTCTAAAATAAACAAAGACAAGAAATGTGAATAAATTTAATTTATATTGATTTCAGAAAATATGGGCACAATATCTGTGTATTTGTTACAAATGAACAAATAAAAGTCCTCTGATTCGATCTTCAATTTGTATTTGAAAGACGATTGATTGACTTGAATTCCAATCAAGTTGATTAATTGGACTTTCTTTGAATGAACTTCAAATTGATCTTGAGAGAAGGTCTAAGAGGCTTGATCTCAATCAAGATGAATTTTCTTTGATCTTTGATGGTAGAAGGCACGTGCTTTAATTGTATTTGTTGTCTTCCTCTAGAGAAATTAGCTCTTTGAGAATTTAGAATGCCTTGAGAGTGAATGAATCTTCTCCGCTGAGTAGGAGGTAGTAAACTCTATTTATAGGGAACAAATCTCCCTCCCCTTACTAGGGTTTACGACTTATTCGCCTTCTTGGGCCGTTGATTGGGCCTTTGACTTATTAGTTCATTTGACTGGCGATTTAATAGTCAATTTGACATTTGACTCGGTAGTTGTTTGAGCCATGACTTGGTAGTTGATTCACCCAATTTATTTAAATAAATTAAAATTAATTAAATGGGTTGACCCAAATAATCAATTGATATTTATTTTTATAACCTGGTATTTATTACTAAATTTTCTATGCCTACAAATTGCCCCCTCGATATTAGGTCACGTACACAATCTCAGTGTGTAAGCGTGACTGACGTCTCGATTTTTTTTCTTTTATTATGAGTGAGCCCTGCATCATATTCGGTGTAATATTGTAAGATCCAATCTTCAATATATTATCTCTTTTGCCTAAGATATGAAGACTTATTAACAAAGGTAATATCTCTTCCCTTAATTTAAAGAATACATTCGTTATATATTCTTTGCATGACTTCTCCTCTTTCTCTCTCTTTGCCCTTTGCCTCTCTCTGTAGCGGCCAACAGTGAGATTCATGGCAGTGAAATTGAGAAGCGTTGAGCAGTAGCAACGAAGACCCTTAAGTAGTAGCAACACTTTATTGTCAATAGTTTAATGAAGGAACGATTGACGGTAATTTCATCCTTAATTGACCTTCTTCTGCGGTTCTTCTTCTTCGTTTATTTATTTTTTTTTCATTGCTGTTATTTCACGCTGTTTGGTGCTTATTTTTGCTGCTCTTCTTTTTCATTTTCTCTTGCTTAGATAGCATATATCTGAAACAAAATTTGTATTTTTATAGCTTGTTTGTTTCAACCTATGTCATTTTGCAAATCTATGCGGTATTGCTAGTTCTTTATTTCATGTTGAAATCTCCAGTGATTTATTGTGGTTAACCTTTGAATGCCTAACCCTTTGGGTGCATCACCGGGTTAACTTTGAATCCTCCTAAAGCGAACTTTCCAAAGACGAAAATTCTCGACAAGGCGAATTTTGATTTAATATCGATTAACCTTTGAATGTACAACGCTTTTGGGTGCATTAACAGGTTAATCTTGAATCCTTCAAACGCAAATTTGACTTAATTATGAGTTAACATTTGCATGTCTAACCCTTTTGGGTACATCAATGGGTTAACTCTAAATTCTTCTAAGGCCAAAATCCTCCAGAGACGAAAATCCTCCAAAGGCAAATTTGACTTGATTATGGGTTAACCTTTGATTGTCTAACCGTTTTGGGTAAATCAACGGGTTAACCTTTAATCCCCCTAAGGCGAAAATCCTCCAAAGATGAAAATCCTCCGAAGGCGAATTTGACTTGATTTTGGTTAACCTTTGAATCTCTAACCCTTTTGGGTACATCAACGGGTTAACCTTGAATCCTCTAAAGACGAAAATCCTCTGAAGACGAAAATCCTCCAAAGGAGATGTGCATCGCCTATGTGACCAACTTGAAGACGGCTATTGCAGGTTCGTTATTTGAAATGTCGGATGCTTAAAACTTTGGACTAAATAGATCATTTCCTCTATCACTTGCCATGAGCAATACGAAAGTGTTTTTTTTTTTTAGGCTTTCATTGAATAGGTCCAACTTGAGTGACTTTCCCTATTTTTCTTATCCTTGGATGGCTTGCCGTGTGAGTCTGCATTGAGTAACTTTTCCGATTATAAAGATGGATGCCACGTTCTTGTCGTCACTAACTTGAAGGAGGGGGCATATATCGACAACATGAAGGAGGCGATTATGACGCTATTTCTACCAACTTGAGGGAGGTGCCATGTGTTGCCAACATAAAGGAGAAGGTTATGGCGCCATCGCTACCAACTTGAAGGAGGAGCCCTGCGTTGCCAGCATGAAGAAGAAGGTTATGACACTGTCACTACCAACTTGAAGAAGGAGGCTTGCGTTGTTGTTGATGCTAACCCAAAAGAGAAGTTGGACAACTTCAACACGAAGGCTCCATCACTATCATCACCAATTTGGAGGCAGAGACATATGGTTATTGCCCCCCAATTTAATGGCGTGCTAAGAGTCTAAAATTTTAAACAATGTAGGGGCTGACCTAGCGCCTTCGAGGGTCACTAGCTTCAATGATTTAAGGCTTATGATTTTTAATGACTCGAGAGTCTACCACTTTAGTGATAATCTAAAGTCTGCTTAGACAACACGAATGTGTGCTCAATGACTTGAGAGTCAGTGACTTCGATGATTTGAGGGTCTTGAACTTCGAAGACTTAGGCTCGTCTTAAACTTCAAAGACTTGAGAGTCTTAAACTTTTGATAGCTTGATAGTTCTAAACTTTGATGACTTCATTGTCTTTATCTTTGAGGACTTAGGAGTCTTGCTTTGGATGAATTTCAATGACTTTGATATCTTAAACTTTGAAGATTTAGGAGTTTTTATCTTTGGTGACTTGGAGTCTTTAATTTTGGTGACTTGAAAGTCTTTAACTTGGGAGATTTTGTTGTCTATAATTTTTGATGACCTAAGAGTCTTTGTCTTCGACGACTTGTGAGTCTTGAACTTGAGAGACTTAAGAGTGTTTAATGTTGATGACTTGAGAGTCTTTGTCTTCGATGATTTGTGAGTCTTAAACCTAGAGAGACTTAAGAGTCTTTAATATTGATGACTTGAGAATCTTTGTCTTTGATGACTTCTGAGTCTGAACGTGGGAGACTTAAGAGTGTTTAATGTAGATGACTTGAGATTCTTTGTCGTTGAAGGCTTGTGAGTCTTGAATTAGGGAGTCTTAAGAGTCTTTAATGTTGATAACTTGAGAGTCTTTATCTTCAATAACTTGTGAGTCTTGAACTTTAGAGACTTAAGAGTCTTGATTTTGATGACTTAAGAGTCTTTATCTTCGATGACTTATGAGTCTTGAGCTTGGAAGACTTAAGAGTTCTTAATGCTGATGACTTAAGAGTCTTTATCTTCAATAACTTGTGAATCTTGAACTTGAGAGACTTAAGAGTCTTTAATTTTGATGACTTGAGAGTCCTTATCTTCGATGACTTGAGAGTCTTGAACTTGAGAGACTTAACTGTCTTTAATTTTGATGAATTAAGAGCTTTTATATTCAATGACTTGTGAGTCTTGAACTTGGAAGATTTAATAATTTTTAATGTTGATGACTTGAGAGTCTTTGTCCTCAATGACTTGTGAGTCTTGAACTTGGAAGACTTAAGAGTCTTTAATGTTGATGACTCGAGAGTCTTTCCCTTCAATAATTTGTGAGTCTTGAACTTAGAATACTTAAGAGCCTTGATTTTGATGGCTTTTGATTCTACTGACTTGAGGGTCTTTATCTTTGATGACTTGTAAGTCATTGAATTCATCTCAACATTTATAATTTTGCTCATTTGATAGTTTTTAGGCGACTTGGAAGTCTTTAATTTTGATGACTTGAGCATCCTGCGGGTGACTTAATAGTCTGTGCTGACTTGAGAGTCTAGAAGTTTGAACTTGGAAATCTTAAGGGTGACTTGAGAGTCAAAATTATTTTGCGACTTGGGAGTCTTTAAGAGTCAAAGTTGTTTGTGACTTGAAAGTCTTCATCCTAGATGCTGATTTTTGGGTTGCTTCTCTTACAAAGCATTTTCTAATATGATCTTAATAGACGATCAAACAAATTCTTCGGTATCTTCTTCGTCTAATGTGATCTTTCCTTCATTTCCAATTTGCAGGACTTGTCCCCTAAATGCCTTGCACTTCTCTATAAGATGACTGATAATCCTGTGATACTTATAACATTTGGAGTTATTAGTTCTTGTAATTTCTTCAGGGCACCTTGACTCTGAGAGTTCTATAAGCCCTTTCTCAAGAAGTTTGTGAAGAATTTTTGGCGCATTAGACTAAGAACAAGGACATTCATTCTCTTTAGAGCCTCTAAGCATGGAGCTTCTATTTCTTGATGATACCATTAATTCACCATCATTGACTCATCTTTCATAGTAGGTGATTGTAAGCTCCATGTCATGAGCTTGTGTTGCTAATTCTTGGAAAGTTTTGAGCTTGTTTACCTGCAAAGCGTATAAGATATCCCACTCGATTCCTTGAGTACACATCTCAATGGCAGAAGATACAGGTAAGTGATCCTTGCACTTCAATGAGAGGGCATGCCAACGATTGATATAATCTATGACTAGCTCTTCATCCCCTTGCCTAGTGTTAGTCAACTCACTTGTGCTGACTATACGGCGTGTAGTATAGAAGCGATTCAAGAATTCATTTTTCATCTGCCTCCAACTATCAATGGATGCAAAAGCGAGGTTTGTGTACCAGTCAAATGCAAGACCTTTAAAAGATCGCACGAATCACTTTATTAAGAGATTGCCACTTGTGCTAGCGCTATTGCAAGTCTTGATGAATTGTGCTATATGCTACTTCGGGTTACCTTTACCATCAAATTGATGAAATTTTAGAGGTTGGAATCCCTGAGGCATCCGCAGTACATCAATCCTTTCGTATGAGGTTTGCCGTAATGACGAGTTCTGTGAGAACCTCCTTCTAGATGGGTCTTTACCGTATCTGCTATCATGTTTTGAATTTGCTCAATTGACATTGAATTCAAGGTTGAATTGTTCTTTGGATTGAATTCATCGTCAGACTCCTTATTGTGATTAGACTCTTTGCCATAATCTTCACCGTCTGAGCCTTTGTTTGAGACTTCAAATGACCGCTTTTCTAGCTTCTTTTTCAAATAAGCAATCTGCTTATTTCGACGCTTAATTTGAGTATCATTTTCTTCACTCTCGTTGGAGAGTCTTTCCAGAGTTACCTTTATGTTTGCCAACTCTTCCTCCAAGTTAATAGCCTCTGCTACCATGATTGGCATGACAACAGTGTTAGTGGATTCGACTTCAATGTTTGAGAAAAGTGAATCCCTTGAAGTCGCTGGGGAATAATCACTACTACCATGGTCATACTCCTCCTCACCGAAGGGTTGGAGGACAGAATTGGTGTAGGGTTGGCATTCATCTAGTCTACAAGGTGGAGTCTTCCTCACATTAAAGATAGTAAAAGATTCCAGCTTCAAATTATAGAGAAAAGTAGTTTGATTGACTCCATCAACAGGCAAGTTAGAGCAAATTTTTGAATTTTGCATGACTATAAAGTTGGAGCCACAACTTGTCATTTTGGGTTGATGGAGGTAGCAACTTTGGTCAAGCTCCTAGTCGTCACTGCAGTGCTTTGATTATCAGATGCAATACTGGCCTTTGCGGATCTTTCATATGTAGAGTCGATAGCTTCCTTCTTCAAAGATTGAAGGATGGTGTTTTCAGGAGTCATGTCTTCTTCAAGAACTTGTTTGCTTAAAGAAAGAGATGAAAGGCAGAGATGTCCCACTGGGCGTGCCAAAATTTATATACACAAATTTCGGTCTAAAATAAATAAAGACAAGAAATGTTGACAAATTTAATTTGTATTGATTTCAGAAAATATGAGTACAATCTCTATATATTTGTTCCAAATAAACAAATAATCAATCTCTAATTTGTGCTTGAAAGATGGTTGATTGACTTGAATCCCGATCACGTTGATTAATTTGATTTTCTTTGAATGAACTTCAATTTAATCTTAAAAGAGGGCCTAAGAGGCTTGATCTCAATCAAGATGAGTTTTCTTTGATCTTTGATAGCAGAAGGCACGTACTTTGATTGTGCTTGTTGTCTTCCTCTAGAGAAATTAGCCCTTTGTATATTCGGAATGCCTGCAGAGTGAATGAATTTTCCCCGCTAAGTAGGAGGTAGTAAACTCTATTTATAGGGAACGAATCTCCCTCCCCTTATTAGGGTTTGCGACTTATTTGCCTTCTTGAACCGTTGATTGGGCCTTTGACTTATTAGTCCATTTGTCTGACGATTTAGTAGTCAATTTGATCTTTGACTTGGTAGTCGTCTGAGTCATGACTTGGTAGTCGATTCGACCTAATTTATTTAAATAAATTAAAATTAATTAAACGGGTTGACTCAAATGATCAATTCATATTTATTTTTGTGACATGGTATTTATTACTAAATTTTTTGTACCTACAATCTACTTCATAGCCCATACACAAGCTCGAGCTTCCACTCACTCCCTGGCAACTCACTCCTTGTTTGATGCCCGCCAAAAGCACCGTCGCTCCATTGTTTTTCTTTATAATTGGATGAATGAAGAGAGAGAAGAGGGATCTTGATGGTGTTAATAAAAGTTTGTTAACAGTAATTAAACGAACCATACTTATGATATCAAAAGTCTTAACAGTTTAAATTAAAGAGCTATTGGATATGAATAATCTGAACTTTAGGAGTATTGGACGGAAATAATTCAAACTTCAAAAATAACTCTCAGTACTCCAGACTTTGCCAGCATTTATTTTCAATAGTTTAAGGCCATTTTAGATTGTGTTCTTGTAGGAATTCTGAATGATATTGTCCCTAAAGTAATATAAAGTCATAAAGATATTAAATTCAAGTTGTGTAGATTTATTTTGAAGTTTAAATTGTCTAAAAAATACAATCTAGCTAACATGCCCTCTAGACTACTAAAACAAACATCTCTAAAGTTCAGAACGTTGGAAGTTATTTTTGAAATTCGGATTATTCTCGTCCAATACCTTCAACGTCTAGATTATTCGCGTCTAATAACCCTAATCCCAAAACCCTGGCTCCGCAGGACTCATATAGTCACATTGGATGGTTCTTCTTGAACTTTAGTACTGTAGGAGAATTGTTCCGAATGTTGATTATATAATTGGGTGTTCTCCAATCTGCACTAGTATACTCTTTGATATGTAGAATTTTTGTTAATTTTGCATTGAAGTGTGTTCAATCCCTTCAGATTCTATGTCAGGGATGCAACATGTATCATATATGGTCTCATAGCTAGGGTGCGACAGAAGCTGATTTTGAGTATCTGTTGAGTGTCCTCCAATCTATTTTGCTTGTCACCCCCTTGTGGTTTTTCCCATTTGGATTTTTCACATTAAAATCTTGTCTCCTATTTTGTTTTTCATGTCATTTTATTTTTCTTGATTTGTTTATCAATCTACGTTTCGATTCCAGTATATTAAATTGCTCGAATATTAATTTAGCCTAACACTTGCGATTATGATTTGGTACTTGCTAAGTTCAGATCATGAAATATATGCTTGGATTTTGTTTTAATCATGCAGCATATTCTTTGATCTCTTGTTCAATTCATCTTCTAACTTTCGTGAGCAATTTTGGATTTTCCAATGTATCAGTCTTGAACTACGCTGAGAACAGAACTTTTTTAATTAGGCGGGTTATTATTGTTTTTTCCCGACTTTCTTGGGGGAGGGGTTCTGTGTTAATTTGATTAAATGACCCTTGGTCCCTTGCTATCACTTACGAGGCCAAACGGGCAAAGTCCATAGAAGGCATTAATCATTTCTTGGGGGCGGGTACTTGCAACTAAGTGACACCCATTTAGAAAAGCAACACCGGCCATCAAAACTTACTCAAACATAGCTTTCATACATAACATTTCCAAGGCTCATTGCCCTTTATTTGCTGTAACACACCACTTTTCTTTTCTTTTCTTTTTATTTTCCCAGTAGTTCTTGATTTAGAAAAGCAAGAGAGAATAAAAGCAAGCACCTCACATAACACAAGTGCAGTACTAGGCCCAAGATCATTATCAGAAACTGCTCTTAGGCCATTTATTCAAACAACTGAAAACTGCTGTAATTGCACGACCGCGTAAAGCTTGTCATTCACTCGGATATTTGGGGACTCCAGGTTACTGCCACTCGAATACGGCCATATTTTCCTCTAATATCCTTGGTAATTTTACCATTCAGTTGAGGCGGAAACTCTGCAGTGCCCTTTGCAATTTCATGAAGATGATTAACTGACGACATCCGTGCTTCGATTATCAGTGAACCTGCAGTAGGCACAGCAACCACAGATCTTGACAGCGGAATGTTACTCCCGACATTCACTGTGCTCGCCTTGCTAAACAACACTGTGCGGTAGTACTTCTTCTGTTCATCAGTGGAGTAATCATAGTTGCTGTACTGAGCAACAAGACTCCCTTGAACATCAAGTGGGTTGTGACCGCCTCCATCAACAAGCTGGACTTCCACCCTGGCTTGTATTGCATCACGGAAGGGGGTGTAGTAAACTGTGACAGACCCATTTTTACCACTGACAATGTCAGTGAGCCGCTTGTCATAGTAGCCATCATTGGTTAGCTCACAAACATCCCAAGCGAAACTCCCTTTGCTGACTTCATCATCGGGGGAAGGGCCACCAGTCCCCTTGTTCTTCAGATCTAATGTCACTTGGAAGAACTGACTGCCTGAGACACCGCGATAGGGACCTGTCAGAGTTGCAATGTCATTGGGGCTAATAGGCTCAGACTCACCCCTTTGACGGTTGTAGAGTGGGAAGGTGCCTAACCCATCGAACAGCTCAACACTGCCATAGAGGTTCCCAGGGTTCTTGCCAGCAATGTTGGTCACGCGAACCGAAAAAACCTCAACCAAGGCCAATCCTTTACCTTGAACACTATTATTACTGGCATCAGCGACACCAGGTGAAATAACAGAAGCCAACAACTGTCGTGGAGGGTGGTAGTTTCCCTTAAGTATAGCAAGGCATCTAGCTGCATCAGCAGAACCGACTATTTTCAGATCAGGGTCCTTAGTAAGATCGTTAGGGCTGCCATCTTTGTTCTTAGGAAGGCGGAAGGAGATGGCGTATTGGTCCTCTCGGAGCAACATGTCAGAGAGGTTAGTCCAATTATGTAGGAGAGGTTCCATCCACTTCTGAAAATCTCTGTCTTTTTTCTTCACCATTTCGGGGATAAGGATCTCAGACATTTTCTCGAATCTTACCACCTCGGGTACCATAACAGCCAATGCTCGAAGCTGGGGTCTCCTCTCCTTAACAATGTCTGTAGCGAGGGCAATGATTGCTCTTTTAAGCGTTGTGTAGCCTACTGCAGGTTGATTCTCTAGGTCACCTAGATGCCAGTAGTTTTCCCCAAACCCAAGCGACTCAGAATGATCGATGTACTGAATTTTGCCCTTTTTATCCCATTTGAACTCTAAGAATTTGGGAGATCTCTCGGGCTTATACCCTATGATGTAGAGATCATGTCGCCTGATTCTTGCTATCAAAGTGCGTTCGTCGCCTGAATCCTTTGCTTTCAGCTCGAGGTCGGCATACTCGGAGTTACGCATGTTTTGAGGCGGATATGGAAGCACAGGACGTCCATGGGAAAATCTATCGGGATTCTTAGCCCGAGCCCACTCTCTTATCCTTTGAATGAAAACGTTGTAATCGTCCGTTGTGAGGTTGAATGGTATGGTTTCCATTTTTATCACCAACCTTCAAGTTTCATACGTAAGCATTAAAAAAGTATATGGCCGGCCAAGTACATTATATTTCTAAGACTATGCACTCCAATAGTCCCATTTATCAAAGCCTACATTATACAAGAAAGTATGCACTCTCGGAAGTCAGATAAGCAAAATATATGTTAATAATTGTTCATATGATAAATACACTTTGAAAAATGTATTATAATAAATAATCTTCACTATTATGCATATTATACATCACATAAAATTAGATGATTTATTATTTTGTGTATACATTTATTATAAATAAAAACTCAAAAACTATCATATTTATTACATGGGGGAATGTATACTAACTAGTTAAGTATTAATTGAAAACTAGAAAGTAAAGGAGCAGTATCGCAGTAATTACCTTTGTAGAACCCACTGCGATGAATTCCTTCCAGTACTGCCTTCTCTGCTCTTGCAGTTAAGTATATGAAATTATATGAATCACTATATATAGGCAATTTCGGGGTTCCAATTTTGAACAATCCAATTGCTTTGACTTTTGAGATTTGAACCCTAATGGTGTTTTTTTTTTGGGGGGGGGGGGGGGGGGGGGGAATCAGTCTAGTGTCAATTGTCTTTTCTCTTCAATATTCACTTAAAAAATTGACCCTAACAAAACTCTATGAATTGGGTCTTTAAATATTGGGTTTGAACTTGTGTTAAATGTTATTTTTTGTTATCTTGTTAAGATGTCAATTCTCTCTATCAGAAAAAAAAAATGTCAAGTATTGAAAGTTGAACACATTAACAAAACAATAAAATAGCAAAATTTATGGTCTTGGTCAATGAATTAAATGATAATTTATCGATCTGGCCCTTTCGACCATACCATTGGAGGAAGCTTCTCCAAATGAAGCCATGTGATGAAGACCAAGCTATCATGACAAGCTATTGCTGTCCAATAAGAGATAGAATTTCCTCATTATATATTTTCGTCATTCATAAAATACGAACATGAGATCTTACTTAAAGAAAATAAATATTAATTAAACTACTTAAGCCAACTTGTGTTGCTATTTTAAAACTTCTATAAATTAAACTACGATATGTGCTTGTCTGCCAGCCAGTACGAGCTAAATGGGCAAAAGTAGATTGAAAACCTTATACCATATGCTTCTAATAGTGTATTTAATCAAGCAAAGTATACTGATTAACGAGTCAATCACTCCAATTATTTTAAGCAATCACCCTTTAATGACACTTCTATTAATAAGAAATACAAGTGTGATATACATCATCATAAATGAAAATGTAACATAAATTTTTTTTGGGGGGGGGGGTGTTCTTATATAAATAATAGCATGGCTTTAATTTTAATCTCAATTTGAATGTGACTTCAAAATAAAGATTGCAGACCATAGAATTAAGTAATTAAAGTCTTGCAGGTGGGCCTCCAGCAACCACAAGAGTTTCTCCAGTAATATAAGAGGCATGTTGCTTTTAAAAAGGCATCCGCCTGAAATTAAAATTAAATTAAAATAGAATTAAAATTCCTATGTCGAATTCAAATTGACGTATATATAATGGATGGATTTTACAAAAATCACTGCATATATGGAAAAGGCTAGTCTTTTTGCCATTAATTATATCGAAGTGAGATTTAAAATTTAAAATCTAAATATAAACAACTTTAATATGTAAGTAGATAGAATATCTTCTTAAAGACTTTGGTATTCAATTTTTAGTGTTTGGTTATATAGTGATTTGACTAGCATTTCAAGTACTGTTTAGAATTTTAAGTAAAGTTTTTGAAAAGTTAACAGTATTAGCTTTGGTATTCAAAAATAGTGTTTCATAATTTTTTGTCAAAATTTTTTTTTGAAAATTTTACCTTTGAAAATTATCTATATTCTTTTATATCAATTCATTACATTCATCAACTAACTCAACATATAAATTTACCAAATAAATTTGTTTCAACCACTCATCTAAAGAGTTATCAGCTAACGACTAAGGGCGTGTTTAGCAACAATGTTTTTGGTAGCGTTTGACGTTTTGACTAAGTCAATACACTCATCAGGTAATTTTTAATGTTCGGTAACACAGTATTTTGAATAGCATTTCAAGTAGCGCTTAGTGTTTTAAGCAGCGTTTCTGAAAAGTTAATAGTATTAACGTTTGAAATTGAAAAGTAGCGTTTCATATTTTTTGCCCAAAGAATATCCTTTGGAAATTTTATCTTTAGAAATTATCTATATCCTTTTATGCCAATTTACATTAATCAGCTAACTCAATAGCTAAATTTATCGAACACATTTATTTCAATTGTTCATCTAAATGGCTATCCGCTAATAGCTAAATTAGAAACGCTATCCGCTACTTAAATAGCTATCCACTATCTGAACCGCTGTCCGCTACTTGAACTGCTAATTGTGTTGAACATGGCATAAATTAGAAACGTTATCCGCTACCTAAACAGTTATTCGCTATTTGAACTGCTATCTATTACCTACACAACTGCTGTTACTGAACAACCGAAGAATAATATCCAATCCCGAGAACCACCAAATATTTTATGTCCAAAAATCTTTTCAACATGATAATTGCCCTACGTAATGTCAATTCTTGGTTTAAGGTGTGGAATTTCATTGGGTGTTGAAATTTTTTGGGTTTAGAAGTGGAAAAAATGGACATTTGTAAATCTTACCCGGAGAAGAAGTATTGAGGCTTTGACATTAACGTCCCATAACTTGTCTAGGGCAGATTCTGGAGTGTCCAAGACAGGGCCCGGAACTGGGTTCACGCCTGCATTTGATACCCCCACATCTATCTTCCGATATTTCTGCATGCAAATATCCAAAATTATATTACAAATCCTATCCCTGTATTACAACATTTGCAACTTATATTAAAAAATAAAATATTATCATATTAAGCGGTCAACTTGTGTCAATGTTGAGTTGAAATCGGTTCAGTTCATGCTGAATTTGTACTATTTTCCATATTTTAATGTCATATTCGAGTCATATTATCGTGTTGAATCAGACTTTATGGGCTCTGCTTTATACTTAGGGTGATTACTTTAGAAAGAAAGGTTTATCTCCAATTAAATGGCTTCACTGGCTGTATCAGATTTATCCGGTGTTTGCGCACTTGAGACGTGACAGACAACGCCTGAAACTTGGATTCCTTCAGCCTTGAGCTTCCCCACTGCCTCCTCCACATTTTTGTGCATATTAAACTTAGGCAAATTCATCACTTATTCTCGTGCATGTTTAGTTGGTTTTTTTTTTGGGGGGTTAAAATAAAAGGATCCCTTATATGAATGACCCAAACCAAAATCTGAGTTGTTATACTCAGCATGATTCATCAAAATTATGGTTAAATTTCACAGCTTGCTTACAAAGCTTTGAACTATACAACTCAATTTCCAGCTCTTTAATTTACAACAAAATCTAGGTGCACCACTAATTATGTTCAAACTGTTCTAGTTTCAATTCTACGAAACCTTCGCGTTGAGGAAAGCTTAATGAGTGAATGGCACAAACCATAAAGAAAGCTTAATGAGTGAATGGGGACTACTGAAGACATAACTAACCTGATAACGAGAGGAGACGACGACAGAAGCGCCTTCGAGACCAAGACGATGAGCTATGCTGAGGCCAATGCCTTTTGTTGAAGCAGTGACTATGGCTACCTTCCCCTCGAATCTCTTCCCTGTAATTATCTTCTTCTCCATCTTAATTCTTCCCCTCTTTGATTACTATATTTCACAGAGAGAGAGAGAGAGAGGGATCAACGAGATGCAATATATATCAGCCATCCAAGTTCAAGTATATAATACTAGCACTTCTGTAAGTACGTAGCAATGTTGCTAATAAGTAACAGTCAATGAGCCAATTAACCGACTTATCTTTCGATTTTTCCTTTGGTGACACGACACATATGTTAATGCTAATTTTTTAGTTCTTTCACGTCCTTTCATGCCTCTGGTTGTTTTTCTTACTATTGACAGTTGGCAGTTTGCTGTGCATCTGCAATTATGTAGAAAAGCAGCTGTTAGCTTTTAGATGAGGACACTTTCTTTTCTTTGCAGATACAACTTGTTACCTCATTATTATCTGGTGCTTAGAATCTATTGTTAATCTCACCCGAAAAAACAAAGGGTTAGAGTACTTCACATGAAGAAAAACTTTCGTCGTGAGTCGGTTGATATTGTGAGTTTTTAATATCTAAGTTTGATCGAATCAATTTTGAAAACAGATGACGTTTGAAGTGTAGTTACTTAGCATATATTATAAGGTTTTTATACAAGAATGGAGTGATCAGAACTTTTTAAGTTTAAATATATTCTAAATCAGAGAACCTTAAGGAGAGACTCTTGTTTTGTATTGCTTCTTTTTCCAAGTGTTGTTGAGATTTGAATACTGTTTGATCTTTCTCCTCTTTTCTCATATCTGGCTTTTCAACTGCTTTGATCTTTTTGCTAACTCCTTGGTGGATTGTTACACTCTTAAAGTAGAATTCGAAGATAGAGTCGTAGATAGAAGTTACGATTTGAATCCTATGGCCTATATTATTGGCAAGGGGTGTATGATCTACCCCCTTTCCTCTTTCCCATGCATTTTCTTTCTTACAATTTCTTATCTTCTAATTGTTTTAAATTTATGAGCTTGGCATTGGCTTTTCTAACAGATATATATTGTACCTTGTACTTATATAATGATTTAACTTAATTTTGCTTTTTGTAATCACCTACAGGCAACAAACTTGTTGAGAAGACTAAAAGGATGGACATGCGCCCATCATTCAAGATGTCATTCGATCATAAGAGCAACAACAAGTGCCCTATGGCTTTCCATGACTGTTCCCTTAATTTTTGAGAGACCAATTATACCATCAATAGAGTTCAATATATTTATGTTATATAGAAGTTATGTTAGTGGCGATTCCACCAAAAAAATTGTAATTTTGAGTGAAATAAGCTTTAAAATGCATATTGATAAAATTGCATCTTGTTAGGAAAGAATAGCAGTTTGAATTAAAAAAAGTGATTGAATATCGAATTCATGGTATTATTTAACTTTTTTTGTCTAATGATACATTTTATAATATTTTTATTTGGTATTCATATTCGCACATGTCATAATCACAACTATTTGATAAAAAGAAAATTATAATTTTGTATAGAGAAATGGCCAATTGCAACTTCGGAAGCTAAGCACAATTATAAATGCAGGAGTTAGAGCTTCCTTTCTTTTTGTGTGCAATCTCTCCACACGTACAAGAGTAGAAACAAGCATTGCGTACAAAACATATATGTGCGGTAAGTCACTTCCTCGTGTATATGTGCAGAAAGTGACAATTGCTGCCACCCATATACGCGTGGAGATTAATTTGCTGCCACACTTGCCAAGTGTGGCAGAAGTTTCCCCACTGCTACTCTTTACACGCTTAGCCTATGTGTAGTAAACACCTCTGGCTACATTTATATACGTGGATAGAAGCAAAATTAGGTGTGGAAGCATGCCTTTTTTCTGTAGTGTGGGTGTGAAAAACGACTTCGTTTAATGACATGCTTAACTCAATTCGGGGGTTTGGTACTTACACGAAGAACTTCCCAATTTAGGTGATGATACATGCATATTCTACTTATATTGTAAATTCAGTTTTCTTATCATGTAGTATAAACAAGTAATTCCTTTTATATATTTTTTTGAAGGAAAATTCCTTTCGCATATTATGCACATTTTTATACAGTCATTAAAATAATTCCTAACTTTGACATCATATAAAGTTACATGATTGTGATACATTAACTCCCAACAGAAATTAAAACTGTTCTTTGTTTTATTAAGTGATAACAATATGATCTTTTTCCTTCAACAAAAGAAAAATGCATGATCTATAAGTACCCTGAAAATTATATTTCATTATTCCCAATCCGACCATGCTAGGCGGGAGGCGTGACGGTGGGTGAGCGACCAAGGACTGAGGGCGGAGTGGAGGCGGTGGTGAAGTTGTCGGCGGCCCATCGAATGTTGGAGTTAAGCGAAGAAACCAATGGAGATGGTGGTGGCTGAGCAGTGTCGGAGCTGGAGTCCGAGATGGTAAAGTGCTCGCCGGCGGTCAGTAGAGGGGTGGTTGTCGGCCGGACCGAGATCCAAGCACTCCAGCGAACAGGCCCGGTTTTTGCGATGGTTTTGCGAGGTTTGGGAGTGGTGGAGATGGATTTGGGTGTCTTCCTTTTAGGTGCCATGGTGCTTCTGATAGAAGTAGCAATGGAGGTTGAGGAGTGAGATGGGTGGAAGAGGATGACCTTATAGGTGAGAATGGGGCCTTGAATTGGAGAATCAAGGTTAGGGTTAGAAATTTGGAAGGATTGAGGCAAGGAGATGGTGAATTTGGGCAGAATCTCGCTTGGGATTTTCAGTGAGGAAGAAGGAGATCTTGGATGGGGGGTTTCGGGTATGGTGGCCGAATGGAGGAAAGAGAGTGTGGGCGGGAAAGAGGAAAGTAAGAGGGAGAGAATGTATTTCCTTTCTTGTTTTTGGTAAGTCAATTGCGGTCAGCGAAGGAAGGGCAATTTTTCAATATTAAGATTAATTTTCTTTCTTATTTTGGGCAAGCTTGATTGCACGTGATTGGCCAAGGATTATTAAGGGAGGACAAATTCGCTAGTCAGGTAAAGGAACGCTTTTATGTCAAGAACTGGGACATTTTAATGTATGAAAATGGTTAAATCCTATTGGTAGTTGACAAGAGGAAAGTTATAGAGTAATTTTCTCCAGTCAAACTTACTCAATTTATTTTGTGCTATATTCATGTTACGGCATTGAAATTAATTTTCAAGCCAGAACAGCTAAATCTAGTGACACATAGGAGCGTACCTGCGTCGCTTGTTGTTACTATTGTTTGGTTGCCATCCGAAGTGCTATCTCCCCCTTTTTTGAGAATTAATTATGCCTGTAGTACACTGCATGAACTATGTTAGTCATAAGAGAGGGCTCCTCCTCAGTTTATGCATCTGCATTTGTCATTCTAAGTTCATGACGAATAAAGTTAAATCGAACCTCAATTAGAGGTTTGGCGAAAATATCAGCTAATTGATAATCCGTATGCACAAATTCCAAAGTGACATCACTTTTGTCAACATGATCACGGATGAAATGATGACGTACCTCAATGTGTTTAGTACGTGAATGTTGCATGAGATTTTTAGTAATGTTGATGGCACTTTTGTTATCACACTTAATAAGAACCTTGTTGAGATCAATACCTAAGTCTCGTAATTGCTGCATTATCCAAAGTAGTTGTACACAGTATGCACCAGCAGCGATTTATTCTGCTTATGCCGTTGAAAGAGCGACAAAATGTTGCTTCTTGGAATGCCAAGAGACTAAGCTTGGTCCGAGAAACTGACATGTACCTGACGTACTCTTTCTATTAACTTTATAACCTGCATAATCTGCGTCAGTGTATCCAACTAAAGCAAAATTTCCCCCTCGAGGGTACCACAGTCCTAAATTTTCTATCCCTGCTGGGTATCTAAAAATTCATTTGACACACGTTAAGTGCGATTCTTTGGGAGAGGCTTGGTATCTAGCACATAGACATACACTGAACATAATGTCAGGTCGGCTAGCAGTAAGATAAAGTAATGATCTAATCATGCCTCGATAGATCTTCTCACTGACAGATTTACCCTCTCTGTCAAGATCTAACTTTTTATTAGTGGCCATTGGTGTCTTGGCATGTTTAGCTAGGTCCATTTGTATTTCTTCAAAAGTTCATTGACGTATTTGCTTTGATTAATAAAGATGCCATCCTTGCTTTGTTTAATCTGTAGTCCTAAGAAAAATGTGAGTTCTCCCATCATGCTCATTTCAAACTCTTTGCTCATATGGTTAGAAAATTCTTCACACAAAGAGTTATTTGTAGCTCCGAACAGTATATCATCAACATAATTTTGAATAATTAAGAAATCATGACTTTTTATTTTAGTGAACAAAGTTTTATCAATGTGTCCTCTTTTAAAATTGTGATCCAAAAGAAATTTGCTTAGTCGCTCATACCAAGCTCTAGGGGCTTGCTTTAGGCCATAAAGGGCCTTTTGAATTTTGCAGACGTGAGCTGGAAAATTAGGATCTTCAAAACCAGGATGTTGTTCTACATAGACCTCTTCTTGTAGATATCCATTGAGAAAAACACATTTTACATCCATTTGATAAAGTTTAATGTTCATATATAATGCAAATGCTAGGAGTATGCGAATAGCCTCTAATCTTGCAACTGGGGCAAATGTTTCATCAAAATCGATACCTTCTTCTTGATTATAGCCTTTAGCCACTAATCGGGCCTTATTTCTTATGACAGTTCCGGTTTCATCCAATTTGTTCCTAAAGACCCATTTTGTTCCTATTATAGGATGATCTTTTGGTCTGGTTATGAGTGTCCAGACTTGATTTCGTTCAAATTGGTTTAGTTCTTCTTATATAGCATTTATCCAGTTTGAATCGTTAAGAGCTTCTAGGTAATGCACACAAATTACGCAGATATGAGCAGGTTCTTATACCTATGGATATATCTGTCAGTAGGTTATCCTTTGGATGAGATGATATATACTTGAAGTGTTTCTAGGTTACCTCTTGTTCAGATCTATTAGGCGGAGAGTTTTCTTCATTTCTGGACTCCTCTTCTTCTTGAGGTGAGGAGTCTTCTTATAGTTCTTGTGGTTGCTCATCAGCAGGATTTACTTCTTTTGCCGCTTCTTCTTCTTCGTCACCATACTTGTTTAAATGTAGATTCTGGGCTATAGAACCACTTAACACACCGTCATTAGATTCATCAAAAATCACATGAATGCTTTCCTCGATAGTTTTGGTGCATTTATTATAAATTCTATACGCCTTACTGTGTAAGGAATATCCCACAAACACTCCTTCATTGCTTCTTGCATCAAATTTTCCGAGATTATTTTTCCATTATTATGAACAAAGCATTTACATCCAAATGGTCTAAAACAAGAGATGTTAGGGCGTTTGCCTCAAATAATTCATAAAGTGTTCTTTTTAGGATTGGTCTAATTAGACACTGATTCAGAACAAAATTTGCGGTATTCACTGCTTCGGCCCAAAAATCTTGAGGAGCATTGCTTTCGCACATCATGGTGTGTGCCATGTCCTCTAGAGTGCGATTTTTTCTTTCCAGTACCCCATTTTGTTGAGGTGTTCGTGGTGCTGAAAAGTTGTGAGCAATTCCATGATTGCTACAAAATTCAATAAATTCCATTTGATCAAATTCTCTACCATGATCGCTTCTGATGAAGACGATTGGAGAGTTTTTGTGGACTTGCACTTGTTTACAAATTTTGAAAAATTCTTTAAATGCTTCATTCTTT
Organism: Carnegiea gigantea; assembly: GCA_029747015.1. NCBI lineage: Eukaryota > Viridiplantae > Streptophyta > Magnoliopsida > Caryophyllales > Cactaceae > Carnegiea > Carnegiea gigantea. The sequence goes on along the minus strand of JAKOGI010000546.1, from coordinate 14,385 downwards.
TCTTTTAAGAAGGATACCCAAGTAAAGCGAGAATAATCATTAACAATCATAAGAATATACTTACTATTCCCTAGACTATGTATAGGTATTGGTCTACATAAGTTCATCTGAAGTAGTTCTAATGGTCTAGATGTGCTAATATTATTCTTTGATTTAAAAGAACTACATACTTGCTTTCCTTTAGCGCAAGCGTCACATATATGATCGTATTTAAAATTGCAAGAAAAAGTTCTCGTACTAATTCCCTCTTTGCTAATTTCTTAACTGTATGCATGCTTGCATGGCATAACCTTCGATGCCATAACCAACTGCGCTCATGATGTGAGACTTTAAAGCATGGTAGATTTTGAGAAGGGAGGTTATCGATATCTATGGCATAGGCATTTTCAATTCTTGGTCCATGAAGGGTAACTTTTTCTAATTGTTTATTTTGTACAATACAATTAGTGGAGTCAAATGTTATGAGATTTCTTTTATCACATAATTGAGATATACTTAAGAGGTTAAATTTTAGGCCATCAATAAGATAAACATTGTCAATTGAGCTGGAGGGATCTTTACCGATTTTTCCAACATCGATTATTTTACCTATATCTTTGTCGCCAAATGTAACGCTCCCATGTCCTTTCTTTTTGACTTCGATGAACAGGGAGGCATTACCGCTCATATGTCTTGAACATCCGCTACTAAGGTACCATAAGTCTTTTCCGGATTTTAAGCACACCAGCCAGACAAGAAATCAAACCTTTCTGCTGGTTTTGACGTTAAATTTGTTTCCAAAGTCATTAGCTATCATGTTAGGTGTTTTTGTTTCCTTAAAACCCCATATTTGAATGACTTTGTACGATGGTTTTTTAAATGGGCATGAGTAAGTAGTACGACTAATTTTGCATGCTCTAGTGTCCTCTTTATATTGTGTTGATTTAACAAAGAAGTTTTTGTAAGTTTTTTTTTTTTTTTTTTTCGGTAGAGTGATTGATCCAATTCATATTTGTTAAAGGGATGCTTTTTGGATACATAGCAATTTATCCAAGTTTTCTGTACTTTTGTAAACTTTAGAATATTTTGTGTTCATGTCACACTTGTCTTGCAATTTCATCAATTCTTGTTTTCTACATCTCTATTTTGTCATAAAGGTCATGTTCATTGTTTCAAGGGCTACATTTTTTTGTTTTAATCTTGAAAGTTTATCGTGAGATCTTTATATTTAGAAGAATATCTTGTTCCTAGTTTAGCGAAACTTACAAAGGCCATGATAATTCATCTTTAGAACATTCCATAAAGAGCTTCAATACTACCTCGTTGTTTTCGTGCCTCATGATGTGCTCTTCTGTGACATGAGACAAATGTTAGCAGTTGTGCTCTTCATCGCTTCGCTGTCACTGGTGTCGCTATCGCGTCGGGCTGACGCTCATTGCTCTCTTGTTTTATTCTTCTTAAATCTCCCTAATCGCCCTTTTGGATTGAGTGGACAATCCTTCAACACGTGACCTGGCATACCACATCCATAAAGGAAACGGACATTAAGTGTTATTTTGAATGAAAAAACTTAACCTTTGAATTTTTCGTGTTCTTTTAATGTGGATCGTTCGAGTGAAATCTACATTGATTTAATTTTCTTAGTCCCTTTTATTAAGACCTCGGACGCTTAATGAGATACCTCTTTATCATTATCATTAGTTTCTTACTCTCAGAGGTGGAATCTCTTATGCGACTTTAAGGGGCGATCCCTGTCCTTCGAGCTTTCCTCCTCAATCTTCTTTAAGAGAATCCATGTTAATGACGGAAAAAAATCAACGATAGATTGGCGAAGGACATGGCGACTGAAAAAAAGTATTATAAAAAAAAGTCAAATGATACGATAGATATGCACGGAAAAACTCAATCCAGTCACATAATTGACAGTGGGCGACGGAAATTCCGTTGCCATAATTTTTATTTTTTTTTTTTGAAAAAATGCAATGGAATTTCCGTAGCCCAAAAAAGTTTAGAAATTTGTTAAAAAGTGGGTCTGGACGACAGAACACACTTAATGAAACCAGAGATTTTTTGGTTTCATTTTTGCCTGCGAAAATCCCTTCGAAGAGATGAGAGTGTGGCGAACAAAGCCGTCGTCCTACACCGACCTCCTACCCATGCTGGTTCCGTTATTTCCTCGCCGTGCTACTCATCGTATGTTTTATGGCTCCCCTGCGCCGCCACGACTTGCCGCCCCGTTCACTGCGGTTTTTTGAGTAATTTGAGGGTATTTTTCTCAACAAACTACTTGATATTTCTACAATTTTTATATTACATTGTTAGAATTTCATAGTTAGTTCATATTTATGTTGAAATGTCGGTGTTTGTGTGAGGTTATTGCTTTAATTTGGTTCAAGATTGGGGTAAATGCGATTTAGGGTTTAGTTTGGTAGTTTGAAGTTAAAGTTTGATATGTTGGTGGAATGAAATGTTTAATAAATAATGTTGTTGAAATGTGCATTTGTGTGAGGTTATTGCTCTAATTCGTACAAGAATTTGGTAAAATGCGATTTAGGGTTGAGGTTTTGTAGTTTGAAGTTGAAATCATATGTTGGTGGAATAAATGTTTTAATTGATAATGTTGTTGAAATGTGTATGTTGAGGTATTGATCATTTGGAGATTTTGCTCAATGCAATTTAGGTTTAGGTTTGGTGATGTGAACTTGAAAGTTGATGTTGGTGATTGGGATGCTTTAGTTTATAATTTTTGTCAATGTGATGTTGTATAAGTTGTAGCACCGTATAATTTAAAGATTTGCCCATACAAGTACACTTAGATTTGATTTTAAGTTGAAATTGATATGTTGGTGGAATGAAGTGGTCAACTATGTAGAATTATTAGTTTTGTGATATTCGTGAGAATAAGTATTTGCGAAATTTATAAGTTTTTTTTTGTGCATGTGGAAATTTTAAAGTTAAACATACATGATATATAATTGCGTAATTTATGTAATTATTATAATTTGATTAAAATTAATTCTTATCAAATACCTTATGTGGTTATTTTATTTGAGCAGAATATGAATGGTCCTCCATATCGTAGGTGGATGTATAATAGATTACTGCCTGATCGTAGTGGTTATACGCAAGAATTCTAGATGGAGTAAACCAATTCGATCAATTTACATGTACACAGACAGAGTTTCTGAATGGGGGAAAGTATAGATGTCCTTGTGTTAAAATGCAGAAATAGGGTGTACTTGACACCTGATGAAGTCAAGATGCACCTTATGTATAGGTTTTGTGCAAGGGTATTAGTTTTGGATTAAGTCATGGGAAATAGAACCTCAGCAATATGATTCTGGGTATTCAAATAGTGAAATTCCGAATTGGAGGTTCAGGTCATGTTAATAATGACTACTTCTGAATCCTACGTAGATCGGATAGAGAACATGGTTGATGATGCTATAATAGCAAATAAAGTAAGGAAGACGGGTCAAGCACTTCCCGAGAACCATTTTATAATATGGTTCAAGCTGCTCAACAACCCTTATATGATGGTTGCTCCACCCACAGTGAGCTATCTGCGGGTGAGACTGTTGAGTATTAAATCTGATTATAATGTGCCTCAAAATTGTTTCAATGAAATTATTCAATTAATGAAAGAGATGTGTCCCCCTAACAACCGCGTGCCAAACAACTATGGGCAAACGAAGAAGGTTGTTAAAGATCTCAGCAACGATGTGGTCCAAATTGATTGTTGTCGGAAAGGTTGCATGCTATTTTATAAGGAGAACACAAACCTGGATGCGTGCAAGTTTTGTGGGCATCAAGATGGAAGAGGCAAAGGTCACAACAAGGAATCAGAATCCATTGCATACTCGAGGATGCATTACTTGCTGTTAAATCTCGACTTGCAGAGGTTGTAAGCATCAAGAAGTAGTGCAGAGCACATGAGATGGCATTATGAACATCGACGTGAGGACGGTGTTTATGTCATCCATCAGATGGGGCAGCATGGAAACATTCGATACCAAGTACCTGAATTGCTTGAGCTCGAATGTGAGCTTGGCTTATGTGCTGATGGATTTAATCCTTACACATTGTCTTCAATATCATACTCCATTGACCGGTAGTCGTTACACCTTATAAACCTCCCCCTGAAATGTGTATGGCCACACGTTTATGTTCTTGACTTGTGTAATCCCGGGCCCCAAAAAATCCAAGAACAAGATAGATTATATTTACAACCATCTTGTTGATGAGTTGAAAGAGTTGTGGGATTTGGAGTTGAGACTTATGACATTTCTACGGGGCTACATTTCATAGATGAAGGCTACACTTATGTGGACCATCAATGATTTTTCCGCATATGGAATGTTATCTGGGTGAAGTACTAATGGCCAATTGGTGTCCTGTATGTATGAAAACGGCAAAAGGCTTTGAGATTGAGGAATGGAGGTAAATTCTCATGGGTTGACTGTCATCGGTGTTTTTTGCCAAGGAATCATGCGTTCAGAAGAAATAGAGCATTTAGGAAGACACTGTTAAAGGGGGAAGGCAGAACCCTCCTCGACTATTTGGGGAAAAAAACTTATGCGAGGTGGAAGATTATCCAATGGTAATTACAAATGGTGACTTTGTCATAACCAGGATTTAAGGAAAAATGAAGCACAACTGGACGAAGAAGAGCATATTCTAGAAGTTGTCGTATGGTAAAAACCACTTGCTTTGCCATAAGCGATGAAAACTTATCTCAATTCTATATATGGAATCACTTAGAAGTGAATGCAATTGTGAATTTGCGTAGATTTCTTGGCCGATTGGAAGAAAAAGATAAAGGAACAAGCGTGTCCTGAATTTCAATCACATGAAGCATACCTAGAAGCGAGAGGACATGCTTCGTCCTATACTTTGGACTATAAGGTGCCCTCCTGCACACTAGTTACAGGAGAAATTGAGGATGACGATGAAATACATATTAATCATTCTCAACTCTGTTTGTGTTTGTACCGCAAAGGATGCTATGGTAGGGAAAGATCAAGATATCTCATAGATGCCGATTATATTGTTGCACATCTGACACGTCGCTATTTAAATTGTGATGAAATAAACCTTATATGGGATGAGTGGTAATTTTTACTTCCCAATTGAGTTGTATCCATTCAGAGCGCAAATATTAATAGGCTTCATAAAATGTGAATAGGAATTTTCACAGAATAAGTCGAACTGCACGTCCCACCCTTAATTGAAGATGAATAAAATATATGAGTAATTGGAGTGATGGGGAAAAGGGTTCCTCACACTCTTTCAATTTTTTTTTTCCACAAACAAGGGGAGATGAGTTAATTAACTTTTCCCTCCCCTTGCACTGCTATCAACTGTAACCCCAATCCCAAACATATTGTAAATATCGGTTCAAAGTTGTGTGGTATCTAGGGTAGCTGAATTTCAAAGATAAAACACATTAACAAAACACAATAAACTAGCAACATTTATGGTCTGGGTCAATTTGAATTAAATGATAATTGCATTGGACAGGCCACTTTCAGCCATTGGCAATAGGAAGAGGGTTCTCCAAATGAAGCCATGTGAGAAGGACCAAGGCTCGAGTAGATCTGATCAAAATAGGGTTGGGTTGGGCGATAGGTTGTCTCACTCTTTTTTTTTTTTTTTCTTTTCTGCCTTCCGGAGTCGGTTGAGGGTTGGGTTTGGGGTCGGACAAGTTAGGGTTTCTTGATCACTAACTATACCCATCCTAAAGGGGAGCAACATATCACTGAACCTACTCTCACTTCACTATGTGGGTACCCTAAAACATTGGATCACATTCCTACCCTCAAAGGACTCTCATACCCTCTTTGTAAGAGATTGAAAAAATTTTCAGAAAAATTCTTTTCCCACCGTAAAGTTAAACATCAAAATCCTTTATAACCCAAAGGAGCCTAGGTGACACATTGATATTGTTCAACAAGTAACATGATATTACATACACATATTAGGTGTTGTTGTATATGTAGTATATACAATAATGTTTTAAAATTCCTTTAAGGTGAGCAGGGTCGTGGATTGGGTTAGAGGGTCAGAAACGTCCCGATATGTGACACCCTTCATCACCAGCTAGGTTTTCTGCCTAGATTTAGGGTTAGCGTCAGATCGAATGGTCAAAAAATGTTTATTGTCCAATTTGTATTTCAAAATTTGTTAGGTCGGGCATGGGCCCATGCGCCCCATTGATTAGGTATACTCTTATGACAAGTATTGCTATCCAATAAGGGGTAGAGTGTGTGTCGTTCCATAACAAGTGTTTCTATTATATTTTTCAGAAAATACAAATACGAGATACGCTTGAAAAGAATTAAGTATCAGACACTCGAACAAATACTATTGTTATTTCAAAACTTCTCTAAATTAAACATACGATATTTGTCCACCTGCCAGGCTATCCTGGACTAAAGTGAGCAAAAGTAGATTGAAAAGCTTATACCATTTTGCTACTAATGTAATAGTGTACTTAATCAAGCTAAGAATACTGATGATTCAATCATTTCTAGTTATTTTAACAGAATCCTTAATGACACTTATAGTAATAAGAAACACAAAATGTTCATAAAACAAAAAAATCATTATCATAAATAAAACTGTACAATAAATGGGGGGTTCTTAGATGCTAAATATATAGGATGGCTGAAGTTGGTAATTCATGAATGCGATGTTTAAAATAAAGATTGCAGACACCAAAATTAAGGTAACTAAAGTCTTCGCAAGTGGGCCTACAAGCAACCACAAGAGTTCTCAGTAATATAAGATGCATCATCGATGTAAAAAAAGCAGCAGCCGCGGCAATTTCTTCGTATTCCCACTACTCTTAAGCAAGTTGCTTTTAACAATTGCATTACCGAGGTTTAAAATTAAATAAAAATAGACTTAAAAATTCCTATGCAAATTCAAATCTAGAGAACGTGCACACGCACACATACACACATATATATAATGGAAAGATTTTGCAAAAAATCAGTACATCATATGACAAAAAGACTCTTTGTGGCATTGGATCGAACTGGGGATTTAAAAGATCTAAATACAAACAACTTTAATATAGAAGCAGCAAGAAAATCTTCTTAGGAGACTCGAAAAATATCAATAATTGTTTTAAATGATGATTGTAACATTGCATAGTGTTATATAGTTCGTATTTACCACATCACGTGATGTCGTCCGGCAATAGGGCTAGAAAAATCGGTGGGAACATAACAGGGAGCAAGCAATTCACACGAACATTTGACTCATCTCTGCTGCTAATGCTATACAAATCAGGACAATGCTAAGTTAGCCAAACTATTAAATATTTTTTAATATAATAATTAATGATAGCTTCCAGTCTCAAAGATTAAAAAGAAGCAGTTTTATCGGTATGAAAGAGTGTTGAGAGCATCGCCCCAGTGGGACTTACCTTGGTGAGAGCCAAGAAGGGCCGTTTTGCTGACATAACATGCTAATTAAGGGAACCATATTGATTACAGCAGATGCTGGTAAACTAAATCACTAAGGAACCCTTTGCCAAATGAGCGTGCTGCCTTCCGTGGTGTTTTTTTTTTTTTTTTTTTTTTAAGTACAAACACTAATGTTAGATTAGGGTCATGTTCGGTGACATTATATTGAGTAGCATTCAGTGTTTTGACCAAATCAATACACTAATCAGTCAAATTTTAGTGTTCAGTTATATAGTAGTTTGACTAACATTTCAAGTACTGTTTAGCATTTTAAACAAAGTTTCTGAAAAGTTAACAGTATAGCTTTTAGCATTTAAAAGTAATGTTTCATTTTTTTGGTCAAAAAATATCTTTTGTAAATTTTATCTTTGGAAATTATCTATATTCTTTTATATCAATATGTTACATTAATCAGCTAACCCAACATCTAAATTTATCAAACAAATTCATTTCAACCGCTCATCTAAACAGCTATCAACTAATGACTAAATTAGAAATGTTATCCGCTACCTAAACAGTTATTCGTTATTTGAACCGCTATCCGCTACCTAAACAACTACTTTTACTGAACACGGCATAGGAGTCGAAGAATAATATCCAACCCCGAGAACCCACCAAATATTTCATGTCCAAAAATCTTTCAACATGATAATTGCCCTACGTAATGTTAATTCTTGGTTTAAGGTGTGGAATTTCATTGGGTGTTGAAATTTTTTGGGTTTAGAAGTGGAAAAAATGGACATTTGTAAATCTTACCCGGAGAAGAAGGATTGAGGCTTTGACATTAACATCCCATAACTTGTCTAGGGCAGATTCTGGAGTGTCCAAGACGGGGCCTGGAACTGGGTTCACGCCTGCATTTGATACTATCACATCTATCTTCCCATATTTCTGCATCTCAAATATCCAAAATTATATTACAGATCCTATCCTTCGATTACAATATTTGCAACTTACAAAATATTAAAAAATAACATATTACTATATTAAGCGGTCAAATTGTGTCAATTTTGAGTTGAAATCGGTTCAGTTCGTGCTGAGTTTGTACTACTTTCCATAATTTTAAGTCATATTCGATTCATATTATCGTGTTAAATTAGACTTTATAGGCTCTACTTTATAGATAGGGTGATTACTTTAGAAAGAAAGGTTTACCTCCAATTAAATGGCTTCACTGGCAACATGATTGTTCCTCCCCTCCTCTCCCTCCCCCCCCCCCTTCTCCCACCAAAGTTATTGAAGTTAATTATCAGAAAAAAAGGAAACCTGGACAGCATGCTGTATCAGATTTATCCTGTGTCGCGCATTTGAGACGTGACAAACAACACCTGAAACTTGGATTCCTTCAGCCTTGAGCTGCTCCACCGCCTCCTCCGCATTTTTCTGCATATTCAACTTGCCAAATTCATCACTTATTCATCACTTATTACCGCATACTTTTTGACATATCGATGAATTTTTTTAAGCTAATAGTTTACAGTTGGCTGTAATTACCGTAAATTTGATGATAGATTGATTACTTTCGAATCTAGTAGTTCTCCTTGAAGACCTTTAAGCTAGCTTAATAGGTGAAAAAGTGCTTGCCAAACGTAATTTATGATATCAGATTTATGTTTCTCTTTAATTACAATCTCTTCCCAAAAAACCAAGGCATTCAGCATAAACAAAGGAAACAGAAAGAAGCAGGAGCAGTTACCTTTATAAGTGGAAGACCGCAATGAATTCTATGGTTCAAGTATCTGAATCCCACTATCCCGTTGGGCTTATATAGACGATATTTTTCTTTTTTCTTATCTGTTTTTTTTTTTGGTGGTTTGTTTTTGGGGGAAGGGGGAGAGCCGTAGTTGTGTTTTCTAGTTGGTATCTTGACAAGATCTTTTTTTTTTGGGGGGGGGGGGGCAGATGCTGTTTTGGACAAGATCTTAAATATCAAAGAACTGAAGTGAAAAAAATGATATGATGAAGTTGTTGGCAATATTCAAGAATAATAATTATATGGCTTCACATGTTGGCAATATTTTGATGACAAGAAAAGGAGATTGGTTAATTATCGATTTTTAATTTTGGCTTATTTTTATTAGTGCATATTTTAATATAATTCTTCTCAAATTCAAAAATTTACAAAAAATAGTATGCGCTCAAATATGGGTTAAAGTTCAGAAATTTTTTAAAATAACAAAGATCTAAAAGTCCAATGCCCCAAATGTTCATAATCCAAATCCCAATCTAAATCAAATAATGAAAGGAAAAAAGGAAAATACCGAAAGAATAAAAAGATATAACCAAAATATGACACAGATCATAAAAAAGGAAAGAGAAAACTCTTTTCTTCTGGTGCCTCCTGTTGGGATACATGAGTGAAGAGTCCCACATCGGGAGTTTAAAGAGAAGGATCATGGTATATAAGTCAAGTGGGTAACTACTCCTATTGCCAATTAGTTTTAGGATGAAATCTCACTTGTGCTTGTTGCCATGGACCTTGGCTGAAGTGGACTCCCTCCTTGGATCTCCCCAACAGTGATATTAGAGCCAATGGTGCGTTTGGCTGGGCGAAAAAGGTGTGGCATGGTGGACCCATGGCCGAGCTTGGTGAAGTGAAACGCAGGTGCTGATCGAGCGAGAACACATGTGCTGCAGCGTAACTCGATGGCCTGGATAAGCTCTTAGGTGGTATTATGAAAAACACATGGAATACACGGTCAGTACTCTTGGAACAGAATGAATGGCATGAAAGCTCGGTGTAGAGCAGTATATGGACTCTGTGGAGTAGAGTGTGGGTTTGCTCTTGATGATGGCTTAACACCATGGTAAAGACTTCCGCTCAAGGAAGATCTTGTGCGTTGATGTGGTCCAGAAGAGACTCATGTGTGAGGGGAAAATCATTGGGAATGTCACACATGAGTGAAGAGTCTCACATCAGGAGTTTAAAGAGAAGGACCATGGCATATAAGGCAAGTGGACAGCTCCTCTACTGCCAATTGATTTTAGGATGGAACCTCACTGTGCTTGTTGTCATAGACCTTGGTTTAAGTGTGCTCCCTCTTTTGATCTTCAAAACACTTCCTAGCCTAGCACCGTTAGCACCCACCATAGGGATGGAAGTGAGGCGAGTTCAGGGTAGGTTGAGTCAGACCCACACTCATACTGATTTCTAGAAGTCTTACCCATATTCATACCCATCATGTTTTAGATGGTTATACACATACCCATACCCGTCGAGTTTTTCGGGCTTATGGGTTTTATTCAGGTATATATAAAGAGTGCAAAATTTCACTCATATTCAACTCGTACTTGCAAACACGCTATATTTGATTGCCAATTTCAAGCAACGCTAATAACATTCATGTCCAATAAGACTCACAAAAGTTAAAATTGTATTTTTTTTTCGAAATAAATAAACACTATAGTTTCACGCCTGACATTTATTTTTAGGTTTTACTGTACTTTGGTTTCCTTTACTAGTAAATCGGGCACAGATTTTAAGAATCTATACCTATACTACCCACATCCATTTTCGAACGCAATACCCATACCCTAACCATAGCCACTTGAAATCTATTCTTCGGGTGCTAAATGGGGCGGATTTTAAATCGGATTTTTTCAGATTCGGAGAATACTCATATCCCTAACCCGCCCAATTTTCCTTTTTCAAAATGGGAAAACAAACAAAGATTTTTTTAATTTTTCATCCCCACACGTGATGGAGAAACTATATCATGGTCATGGGTCCATATAGTAATACGAATCCCACGTATTAAGCAGTGGGATCTATACAGTTAGAATAAGGATGTCCATTTATTAATATTATCAGCAATATACATGCCAAAAAAAAAGAAATCATAATATACACGATGTTAGTCTATTCCATAGGTGTTCCATCTCATATTTTTTTTTTTACAAACTTCCATAACATATTTCTACTCTAGCAGAACTTGATATGCAATAATAATATAACCCACTTTATTACTTTAAAAAAAAAAAAAGCACTATGGTAGTCTACTGCTACGTTTGTTCTCTATGGTTATTCATATTTTGAAGCTGATACGTAAATTGCCTCAAAATTATAGAATATTACAAGTACCTATAATTTACTAAAAATCATTGGTTACAGGGTACAAGTCATTAGTACCAAGTAATGAAATTGGAGGGGGGGAAAAAGCATTAAGCTATGAAGTAAACACACCAAACATGAAATGAAACTACACATAACTACATAAGCAATGTGCACCATCTAATTGCACCAAACGGGGAAAAAAAGAAATTCTACACCAAGTTAAAGAAAATTTTACGCCACAAAAACATTGCAACTGAATAATCGAAAAGATCAATAATAACCATGAAAGAAAATTAAAGACATTAGTATTAGATTAAATAAAAGTTCTAAAATCCACATAGGAGAGGGAGAGAGGGAGCCATAGAAAGAGGTTTATGCAAGTTACAATGTAATCTTGCATGAGAAGAAGAGGGAGACATTTGGGCTTAGGTGTATTTTATTTTATTTTATTCTTCTAATCAAATTCCAATATCATAGCTGCAGTCTTTATATTTAAAGAAATTAAGAATGTCAATATGTCGGGTATTTTTAGAGGATGCCCATAACTCTTTGGGCTTATTTTAAGAGTGTTTACATATACCAATATGACCTATTTAAAATAGCTCATTAGATTTTTTTGGGGGGCTAGTGGTGCTTGTAAACACCCTTAACCTTGGCACAGATCCGCCAATGGTATGAATTGGTTTAAATGAGCATTTGTATGGGACTTAAATGAACATTTATATGATGTGTTGAATAGCATTTACATGGACTACAAATGAAGCATTTGATATTTTTGTTTATCTCACAGTACTTTACCCAAAGATGTTATTAGAGAACTATTATTGATAAGTATAGAGCCTCATTTGAGGAGGAAAGGACTTTTTTATATGATATTTTATTTGCATCCTATAAAGTATTTATAGGGTGTGCAAATGGGCATTTATATCATCTGCAAATAAGCATTTATATGGTATGCAAATACACATCTATATAGAAAACAAATGAGCGTTTTGGTATTTTGCGGTTTACAAATCTAGTATTCCATAATTACATTTCAGAAAATATAGTGGTATCGTTTGCTATTTTATAATTGACTAGTATTTACTGTAATAGCAACAACTGCCAGTATGAATTCCACTTTTGCAGAAGTTCGGAGAAAAATAGACGTAGGTAGTCTTATCTCTACACGCATCTCTACTCAGTACTTGCGAAAAGACTAAATCCAATAAACCTACCAAAAAGGAAAAACAAATTCAGAAAATATGTTAGGAGTTGAAAATCTTTTAATGGGAAAACTGGAATATATACATGAAATAATATCAATAAAATCATTAAATATATATATGAAAACAACAAGGGAAAAATGACAGTGATACCTTTAATAACAAGAGGTGAGATACTAGTAACCCAACAAGATCAGATTACTACAGACATACAAAAGTGTAAAAAATGCACGATAGAGTAATAATCAATCCGATACAATAACATTCCCGCACATTCAGTAGCCAAAGGAATGGCAAGAAGTAAGCTATTTATGTTCTACAACCTTAATCCTAAACCTCTACCTCCTCCTATCCTGAGACGTGTTCTCCTTAAGTCTTAGATAATTCAAATCATGTTTAATCAATTCATTCCATCTCTTCTTTGGTTGTCCTCTGCCTCTTATGCAATTTAGAAGATTAATCGTTTCACATCTTCTTACGGGTGCATTCACACTCCTCATCTTCACTTGATCAAACCAGTTAAGTCTCTTCTCTCTCATCTTATCCTCTATGAGCGTCACTCCTACTTTGTTGCTAAATACTTCATTCATAATCCTATCTAATTTCATATGACCATACATCCACCTAATTGTTCTCATATCTACTACCATCAACCTCTAAATTTGTGTCTTCTTCATTGCCCAACACGTTGATCTATATAACAAAGTTGGTTTGACTACCATATGATAAACTATACCTTTTAATCCTATTGGGATATTTTTATCATACAACAGAAGCATTCTCTACCTCTATTATATTTTGGTTAATGTCTTTGTCAATATCCCATTTCTCTTGAATGGTCAGCCCCAAATATCTAAACTTCTCAACCCTTAGTATTAATTATCATTTCCGCCAATGATGACTTCTTTCCCATCACCCTCTTCCGCTCCACTGAATCCACATTTTAGATGCTCAGCATTTGGCCTACTTAGACTAAAACCTTTAGATTATAGGGCACATCTTCATTGATCCAACTTGTTATTAACTCCATGCCTAATATTATCGATGAGAACAATAACATCTGTAAATATTATATGCCATGTTATCTCCTCTTGAATCCAGTTGGTAAACTCGTCCATAACGATGGTGAAGAAAATAGCCTAGAGCTATCCCTTGATGAAACTCAATGCCAATAGAAAAGTCATCAATCTCCCTTTTTAAGATTCTTACACTTGTTTGTACTCCTTTTATTCATGTATTTAATAACTCAAATATATGTAGTTGGAACTTCTTTCTTCTCCAAGCACATCCATAATGCCCCACGCGACACTTTATCATATTTTTTCTTTCGGTATATGAACACCATGTGGAGATATTTGTTCCTATCCTTGTACAATTTCATGAGCCTTCTCAAAAGATGAATTACTTCTGTAGTCGATCTACCTTACATAAAGCCAACCCACTTTTTCGAAATTGATTTTCTCAATCTCCTCTCAATCACTTTTTCCCACAACTTCATAATATGACTAAGCAATTTTATACATCGATAATTATTGTAATTTTGAATATTCCCCTTGTATTTGTAAAGTGGGATGACTATAAGAATTCTCCATTTGCTAGTTATCTTTCTCGTCTTAAAATAACATTAAATAGCCCGTTAACCAATTTAGCTCCTTTTCACCTAAACACTTACAAA